>JAJEJO010000920.1:215152-319040 GCA_020662805.1 Glaucomys volans
AAAAAAAAAAAAAAAAAAAAAAAAAGGCCCAGAGGAACAATGCTCCCTGATGAGTTCTTGCATATTTTAGAGTTTGTTGCCTGCTTATTTCTTTTTTTCCACATTTTTATTGGTGCATTATAGTTGTACATATTGATGAGATTGTTACATATTCATACCTGTATACATTTTAACAATATAGTTTAGCCAATATCACTCCCCAGCACTTCCTCCTCCTTCCCCACCCCTATCCTTTAGTCCCTTTTCTCTACTGATCTCCCTTTGACTTTTAGGAGATTCATCTCCACCTTTGTTTTCCTCTTCTCTGGCTTCCAAATATGAGAGAAAACATAGAACTCTTAACCTTCTGATTTGACTTATTTCGCTTAACATGATGGTCTCTAGTTCTATCCATTTTCCTGCAAATGACATAATTCCTTTTTTTAATGGCTGAATACAACCCCATTGTGTATATATACCACGTTTTCTTTACCCATTCATGTGCTGATGGACACCTAGGTGCAGCTTACATATTTCAACAGCAGCTTACTAGATCATGCTTTCTTTTCTTGAAGAGTTTTCGAGAATAGCTATATAGTCTGCGAGGGTTAAATGTGGCTGTCAAGAGGTCTGAGGCCAACCTAATTTTTTTAAAATATGTTTTTTAGTTGTAGTTGGACACAATACCTTTATTTTATTTATTTTTTAATGTGGTGCTGAGGATCAAACCCAGTGCCTCACACATGCTAGGCAAATGCTCTACCACTGAGCCACAACTGCAGCCCCCATCCTAAGTTTTTTAGTGACTTGATCTTACCAAGAATATGTATCTTCCATTTGTTGAATATAGGGTTTTCTGTGTGTTCAACAGATCAGGCTTTTTAGATGTGTTATTCAAAACTTCCTGGTAAATGATGAGTTGTTATTTGGACAAAAAGTGTCAGTGAAAGTTTTTCAGATGAAAAACATTCTAGGGATTGATGGTGGTGATGGTTGCCCAACATTGTAAACTAACTTACTGCCACTGATTTCTGTATTTAAACACAGTGAAGATGGTAAATCTTATGTGTATTTTACTACACTAAAAGAAAAAAACACATTATTTAAAAAGAAAAAAGTCCCCTGGTAAATTATATATTTTATTTGTATTTGTTAACCCTCGTGGCTCTTGGTAATGCTTTTTGCCTTGGAGGCTTATTTTGCCTACTGTTAAAGCAGATATGCCAACTTTCTTATGATTACTATTGTTTGGTACATCTTTTTATATGTTCACTTTGAGTTTTCTGTGTCCTTGTTTTTGACCTATATGTGCCTCATAAATAGCATTTAGCTAGGTTTTACATGAATGAGGTTTCTTACATCCAGTTTGAGAATCTTTTCATTGGAGAATTTGGTCCCATTTGTACTTCCTGGTTATTGATAAATTTGGATTTTTAAAAATTTTGTTTATTCTGTTTACTATTTTAGCTCAATTTTCTTTTTTCTACCCTCTATTGTATCAATCCTGTTTTCTTTTATCATTGTTTTCCCATTTATATATTTTTTATCTTCTACTTTGATTCTGATATGATTTAAATTTTTAACATCTATTCCAGACCTAACAAAGTCAAGAATTAGTCAGCATCTCCCCAGCAATACAGGAACGTCAGAATAACTTAACACCCTCTCCTAACTTACATGTATGTTGCTAGTCTCTGGCATTTTATTTCCTTCTTATTTCTATATTTCTAAAAGTAGTTGTCATTGCTATTATAATTATTACTTTATATAATCATTTCCTGATTATAATAATTCCTTTATATAATCATTATATAATAATTTCCTTTATATAATCATTTCGATTTACCCAAATAGTTAGCAGTTCTCACCATTGCTGCTTGTATTTTACTCCTTCCTTCTGGATCCTATTTCCTTCTTTCTGAATTTGTTTACTTGTTTTGTATTATTTTAGTAGTTCTCTCAGTAAAGAATCATTACAAGAAGTAACCTAATCTTTTTTTGTGGCAGGGAGGGGTGTTGCGAATAATGGCTTGGTCAGAAAAAGTATCTTTTCACTGGTTTCTCTTAACTGCATTGAAGGGTCTGCTGTCAGTTTATCTTTTCTTTTTAGGCAATGTTGTTCCTATAATTGGTTTTAATATCTTTACCTTTTTCTTCAGCGGTATCTAAATTTTGCTACCATAATCTAAGTGTAAGTCTAGAATTTATTTTGTCTTTAATTCTGGAAAAATTCTACATAATATATTCAAATATTCTCCCCTCCACTTTTTTAGACTGTTTTCCAATTAGACATGTGTTAGACATATTTATTCTGTTCCTTATTGCTTAAGCTCACTTTCATGATTTTCATCTTTTTGTCTATGTTGAATGTTGGGTAATTTCTCCAGTTCTCTTTTCTAGTTCATTATTTTTTCTCCTCAGTGGTATCTAATCTTAAGTCTATTCTATTCACTTTAATTTCTGTAACTATCTTTTTCATTTTGATTTTTTCAGTGTGATTTTTTTTCCCTAATCTTTTCTATTAAAAAATTTTTTTTTTTTTTTTGTATTGGGTATTGAACTCAGGGGCACTCAACCACTGAGCCACATCCCTGGACCTATTTTGTATTTTATTTAGAGGCAGGGTCTCACTGAGTTGCTTAGGGTCTACCTAAATTGCTAAGGCTGGCTTTGAACTTGCAATCCTCCTGTCTCAGCCTCCCCAGCCACTAGGATTATAGGCGTGCTCATTTTTAAAATATTAAGCATATTTATTTAATGGGCTTATTTCTAGCATCATAAGTCCCTTGAGGTGTGATCCTGCTGAAGTTTTTATCTTCTGATTCTCACTCCTAATGTATTGATTGTTTGCTTACATGTTTTCTGCTTTGATTCTGTCAGCCTGCCATTAACATGATTTTGTCTCTGGAATCCTGGCAGCTGAGGTGGAACATGTATACCTCTAGAGTAGATTTCCAGTAGTTCTGCCAGTGTTTTAGCAATAACACAAACTTGGAGCTAATTTTGAGCTAATGTCTTATCTTGGGAGTTCCTAGACCATGGTGAGTGGGGTAAAAACTAACTTCAAGCCTACCTGAATTCAGGCCTCCTCTCCTCCTCGGCCTCCGCAACAGTAGAGCTGGAGACTGATCAGCTCGGTGGCGACTGACCAGCCAAAAAAGGCTTTCATCAACTGTAGCATCTTCATCTCTTCAAGAGGCCCAGCAGCTACCTAAGTAAAGAGCATCTGCTGCCCCTTCTCCCACTTAGAGTGTGTGTGACTGTTACCCTTGAGAGTCATAGCCATCCATAGGTCACTTTGATAAATGAAAGTCAGAGTCCTTTTCCCCCCACAATCTTTTATACTATATACCATTCACCCCAAGTCAGATGCAATTCCATACAACAAAGGCAGCACACACACCATTACTAATCTATGGTGATGCTTCCATTTCCAAGGAAACTGCACTATGTGAAGCCAGGGTTATTCATTGACTGATATAACAAGATCCCAGGTTGAAGGCAGCTTGGATTAATTACAGGACCCTCAGTTCTAACTTCCCTCTGCACAGGCCTAAGGTTTTCTTCTGCCCTGTCTGAACATCAGAAATCACCCTGTTCCCAAGACTGAGTGCCTCCAGCTCCTTTCACCAAGAGTAGCCACTGTGTTATCTGTTGTTTATGACCCAGGTGACTGCTTTTACTTCCTTGAGAATTCAGTTCAGCTCTGTATTTAAAAGAATATGTACCTAATCAAGTATTTTTTAAATACTTGAATAATTTCTGGGTATTTGCAGCAGATTTTCACATCATCTCCTTCAAAATATTACATTAGAATAAATGTTGAAACTACTAAAAACAGCCTGAACTCAAATTCTGACTCCACTCCTTTCCAGCAATACAATCTTTGGCAAGGTATATGGCCTCCCTGAATGTTCTCCAAGCGTTGTATGGGGTAGTAATAGCGCCTTCAACGTACTGTTAGGAGATTCAGTTATTGTCAAGAATCCATTTCAAACACCCTAGCAAATTCTTCTGATCAGGCCTTTATTCTCACCACTTCCCAGACCCACTCCAGGTTAATAAACAGTTTGTAAATTCTTTAATTGTTCTTGTTCTTTCTTCCAATCCTTTATACAGAGTGTTCCTTTTTTAAAAATACCCTCTTCCCCTTGTTCACCTTTCCCCTGAGTAATCTTACTAATCCTTCATGGTCACTTTCTCCAGGAACTTGTCACTGATCCCTAGGCCCGGGCGAGGTGTGTGAGTGTCCTGTGTGCTCCTGTGTATCTTGCATTTGCCCATCAGAGCCTGTTTACTTGTTTGTTACTTGAGGGGAAGAATTTGGGGCTATTTTGTTCACAATTTGTATCCCCAGCTCCTAATAAAGAGCCTGGCACACAACTCAATACATGGTAGCTATTATTCTTATCAGCACTTCCATCTGTCATAATTCTCAAATGTCCGATTGTTGTATAAATAACTCTTAAGTATGCCAAGAAGCTTAGAGTTAAGTTACAAGACCGACAAGGGCATGCATTGTTTCAGAGCCACATTTTAGGCCTTTGTTTTTCACTTACTCAATCATTTGCCCTTTTCGTACTAGGAACTAACCCAGGAGTGTGACGAAAAGAAATCCCAGTACGACAGCTGTGCAGCAGGCCTGGAAAGCAATCGGTCCAAATTAGAACAGGTAAAAAGAGAGTTTGTATTATAACAATTTAGCAAAACTGCTGTGTATGCACATTTTCACTACATCAGTCTTAAAAGATTCCTAAATCTTTATCATCATCTCCTGGTCTGCCTTCTAAGCTTCAGAAGTGTTTCTTCAAACTTTATGTGTACACCCTGAATTTTTCCATCTATACCACTATTGCTGAAGTCCAGGGTCCATCGTCCCTTGCCTGGATTCCCAATCTGCCTGCTCTCCTGCTTCCACTCTTGTTTTCCTAAGCTTTATTCTCCCCAGAGTAGTCAAAAGAAACCTGTTTAAAATTTAAACCATCTTCCATTGGCTTCCCATAGCACTTAAAATCTGACTTCCATCTGGGTACATTGGCATACGCCTGTAATCCCAGTGGCTCGGGAAGTTGAGGCAGTAGAATCACAAATTCCAAGCCAGCCTTTGCAATTTAGTGAGGCTCTAAGCAACTTAATGAGACCCAGTGTCTAAAAAAAAATTTTTTTTTAATTAAAAAAGAGCTGCTGATGTGGCTCAATCGTTGAGTGCCCCTGGGTTCAATCCCTGTTCAAAAAAAAAAAAAATCTGACTTCCAAACTGACGTTCAAGGCCCCACCTGCCTCATTAACCTCATATCCATGTGCTGTGATTCTCATCCAGGGAGCTCCACCCACATGGGCTTCCTCCTGAACTCCAACCAGGCCCAGCTCATTTTCTCCTCCAGGCTTTTGCATGTGCTCTTCCCTCTGCCTGGGACACTCTACCCTGGACTCTTTGCTTTACTCTCTCCTTCTCATCATGCAGGTTTCAGCCTGCACATCACTTCCTCCTAAGGTCTTCTCTGACCACCCTATACTCCTCCCCAACATGGCCCACACTATCTCCTTATCACATTCTACTGTTGAGTTTTCTTCATAGCACTAATCCCTCCTGAAATAACCTTCACTTCATGTTTTCTTGTTTATATAAGCCTGTCTCCTTCACTTGAATGAGAGCAAGGACCTGTCTGGCTTGTTCACTGCTGTGTCCCCAGCACTTAGGACAGTGCTGGACACACAGTAGAACTTAATATGTGAATAACTGAACCCACAAGTTTTGGAGTAATATGAATCATCTCTAATAAAAAAGTAAAACCTATCCCGTTAGAGTAATAAAGATTTATAATTGCAGAAGAAATGACTCTAATGGTGTTTCTTTTGTTGTGCATTTAAAGGCATCCTTTTTCCATCTGTCTTATTCTTTCAATAATATCACCCATTTAAACTTATATATTGTAGGAAGTTAGAGGACTCCGTGAAGAATGTCTTCAAGAAGAGAGTAAATACCATTATACAAATTGTATGATTAAGGTAAGACAAAGAAAGTGGATCAGAAACTTTTCTGAGTTTTTTCTGTATCATACGTCCCTGAAATTTGTCTTTCCATTTAGAACCTAGAAGTTCAGCTTCGTCGTGCTACTGATGAGATGAAGGCATATGTCTCTTCTGATCAACAAGAGAAGAGGAAGGCAATTAGGCAAGTGATATTTTTTATATTGAGTTATTTAATGTTTTCACTTACAGACATTTTATAAATAAAATGGAATTACACAAATTCAGAGTATTTAAATAAGCAGATGCTAAACTATTATTTAGGACTGAATCATAGTAAACATCTTCTGGATATTCCAGCCCTGCTACTAAATAGAAATACCTATAATTTTATTTCTTGCTTGCTTTTTTTAGTGTGGTGAAATATATATGACAAAATTTACTACTTTAACCATTTTTAAGTATACAGTTCCTTTGGCGTCCATTATATAGACAATGCTATACAACCATCTCTACTATATATTTTCAAAACTATTTCCTCATTGCAAACAGAAACTTTTATAACTGTTACGCAAAACTCCTCATCTCCAGAAATATATATAATTTTATAGTTGCTTGTGTGTGTGTGTGTGTGTGTGTGTGTGTGTGTATGTGTGTGTGTTGGTACTGGTGATAGAATCCAGGGCCTCACGTACAATAAGCAAGCTCTCTACCACTGAGTTGTATCCCCAGCCCTGTAGTTGCTTTTTTCAAGCATTAACATTGGTCTCTTTTTAAAGCCTGACATGGTTGGGACTCTTATCATCTGCCTGTTAATTGTGCAGTGTGATGACTGCATTTTAGCTAGAAACAAAGTGATTGCAGTGTGCCAGCATTTAAAGTGAGAAGAGTGTATAAATACTACTTAGTCCTTATATGGTGATTCTTTTTGTAATCCTAGTTTGTGGAATACTGTAATAAATCAAATCCTGTCTTACAAAAATTCATTTATATTTGAATTGCCAGCTATAATAAAATTCAGTCATTGAACAAGATAAGCTTTCTTTGCCCCTCATCACAGTTCAAATGTTTTGCTCTCACAATCCAGTAAGCACTTGATGTTTAGGGTTCACATTGATTTGAGATTGTGTTTAAGATTTTGAATGGCATATGCATTAATGTTACAAAAAGAAATCTAAGAAATAGTGTCTTTGCAGAGTCTGAATTTTTATATGTATATAGTACACTGGAATGCAAGCCAGACAGAAAATGTTCTATAAATAGAACAATGTTTTTTCTAATACATACTCTCACACATTAAACTGAAAATGTTCTCATTCAGATTCTTTTGCTGAATGCAAACTTTGCCTTATAAATCTATGTGGTCAGTGCTAAGAAATGAGAATAGTTTATTTTGTTCTTGAAAAATAAAAAGGCTACAAAATTTAAGTTCCATTTCTTCCAGAGTTATCAATATA
Source organism: Glaucomys volans (assembly GCA_020662805.1). Lineage (NCBI taxonomy): Eukaryota > Metazoa > Chordata > Mammalia > Rodentia > Sciuridae > Glaucomys > Glaucomys volans. The sequence goes on from JAJEJO010000920.1 coordinate 222,559, forward strand.
AATAATAAAGAAGGAAATAATTGCTCCTGAATAATAGTTAATTTGTAATCATTTTCCTAGCAAGATGTTCTTTTTTTATCATTTAAAAATCATTATAAATCTTCATTGTTTCCTAGTTTTCCTGCATAAAAATATTGTGCCATGATTATAATAGTACATAAGAATTTTATAATTAAAATGAATTTGATTATATTCTAACCCCACTAATACATACCTAACATATCAACATGGACACAGTGTTCTTATTGTTATTCCATTTTCAAATTTTACAGTCATTTCTGGTGAGCCCAAAAGTATTAAAAATTACCTTGGTTGTGAAAAATTGTCTACAAATTTTAATGTTATTTAAGGAGACCACATATCTTAGCTCAGGATACTGGAGAAGGAATCATAAAACTTTATTCTAATCTGGTTTTTCAGTTCCTAGTTATGTGACTTGGTCAGGTCACTCCATCATTTATAAAATGAGAACAATATAGAATCAAGTAATAGAATATACATAGCAGTGCTTTTGCATTTTTAGCATGAATTCCTGAAGGGCAAAGGCCCTGTCTGTCCTTTTCTCTACTTGAAACCCATAACATGCCTAACACAGAACAAGTATTCTGTAATATTCCCTCTCTCTCTTTCTGTTTTTATTATTTTTTAATCCAGGTGCTTTTTCTTTATTTGGTTGTAAATGTACCTTTATTTTATTTATTTTTTTTTTATGTGGTGCTGAGGATCAAACCCAGTGCCTCACACATGCTAGGCAAGCACTCTATCATTGAGCCACAACCCTAGATCCCCATAATTATTTCTTAAATAACTTTATTGAATAAATTAAAATTAGGTATATCATACTGAGCCTGTTAATTTACTGAGAAATTGTTATATAAAGGGAAATACAGGAACCATTTGAACAATTCTGAGGCCTAGGATAATAAATGAATTATTTAAAGCTATCTGAGCTATATCTATACATTCTTTTTTAATTAATTTTGTTGTTGTTGTTGTAGATGGACAGCATGCCTTTATTTTATTTGCTTATTTTTGTATGCGGTGCTAAGGATCCAACCCAGTGCCAAACACGTGCTAGGCAAGTGCTCTGCCACTAAGCCACAGCCCAACCCCTATGCATTCTTCTTGAGTAATATGTCATTTTTATCCTCCTACCTGTTTTTCTTTGGCGAACTGGGAAGGCAAACATTTTGACTTAGTGTCTCATAAATTTTAAAAGTAAAATGAAGGTTCATCAGGAATTATTTATTCTCCTCCACCCTCATTCCTGTGCATAGATTCTACCTTCACTTAGATTCTGAGAGGACCTTGGGTGCTTTTGATTGTCATTCTTTCTATTCTAATCACTTGTCATATCCCTTTTTTGCACAAATGCATAACACTCTTCCTTCATTTAGTCCGCTATATTTTCTCTTTTGTGGTTTATTATTTCTTAGAGTCTCAATTTTGTATTATTTAATTTTCTTAAGTACAACAATGTAGCTTTTCACAGAAAAACAAAAACAATTTATTTACATTCAAATATAAGATCTACAGTCTCTCTTTCACTCTTCGACATTTGTTTCTTTGTCCTCTGTTCTTCAATCTTTGTCCTTAACATGTCATCCACTTTATATCTTATTTTTGCCTTGTACAGTCAAGACAAATTATTTTTAAATTTTTTTTTAATTTTTGGCATTTAAAAAAATTTTTTACATTAAAGCTTATTTTTCTGTCATGTACGTAGTGGACAAATTGAGTCCTTACCTGAAACATCTAGTCTATCTAGATGGTTAGAAGTGCCCATGTATGTTAAATGTAGAGGTAGTAAAATATCACTTTGTAAATGCTTTTTGCTGAAATTCATATGAAATATTGTCTTTTGGAAATGGAACTGTTAAACCACCTCTGTGAGGAGTATATACCATCTGTACTTGTTCGGTGATTTGGAGGAAGTGGGAGGGAAGTAATTACAAATGTAATGTGTTAGTTAGTGTGTCCATACTTAGACATTTTAAGACTCACTTTTCCGTATGTTTTGTGTACTTTGTTTTGCTGTGTAAACAGTGCGTATGATGGACAAATGAGTCCAAATTTTGCAACATCTTGTCTGTAGATATTAAAGAGGTCACCAGTATATGGCCAATTAGTAAAATTAGCACATTTTGTACATTTTGGTTGAAATCCATAGGAAAGCTTGCCCTTTGTAAATGACTTCTGGATATGAATTTGTTCAGCCATCTCTAAGCATAACATATGCCTGTACTGGTCCACTGGACTGAAAGTAGAGAGAAGGAAATGAGGAGGGAAAGGTTGAAGGACAGAATGATAATATTGGAAGATACCTCAGATTATAACCATTGCTGGTAAATTTTATTTACCAGTGCTGTGTACATAGTAGACAAGTTCTTATGTGGAATATGTATGTGTGTGTGTGTGTGTGTGTGTGTGTGTGTGTGTGTAATATTTAGAAGTGCTTGATATATTTAAAAGTAATAGAATAAAAGTTTTTGTAAATAGGTTTAAAAACTTATTTTTATTTGGCTACAAAGGAAATACTTGTAAAAACAAAAAGTAATCATTATGAAACTGTGCACAGAAATTGATGCCGTCCACATAACCATGCCTTTTTGGTGTGTTATGCCATAGTCTTTCCCCAGGCATTTGCTAATACATCTGTATAAACATTTCTCCCCTCTATAGACATTTAGTTTGTTTGCAGATTTCTTTCTGTTCTAAAGCATTGGTGAAGTAAATAATCTTTGTTTTTATTTTCATTAACTTAGGGGAGTTTTTTTGTAGCATGATTTCCTAGAAATAGAATTGCAGAATTATATATTATTTACTGTTTAAAATGTGTATCCTTTCTCCATTCTGCAAGCCTTGTTAAAGTATAATTTAAACAAATAGGTTGCCATTGTTTAGGGATATAATAACCAGAAATAGTACTTAACATCTTAATTCTCTTAACTTAATTACCTATGCAATGTTTTGTCTTCTTTTTTTTTTCTTAAATTACTATTTGCCAGAACCGACTGAAGATGGGGAAAGACAAAAGTATTTGAAAATGGGTTTAGTTCTGACTCCAGTACCCATTTTAAATTATATTGACTAATATATTTAGATAGGTCTGTTAATTTGTAATCTAGTTGTATGACTAAATCAATTGAAGTAAATGAAACTAAATCATTATGTTGACTCCCTAGGGAACAGTATACCAGAAATATTGCTGAACAAGAAAACCTTGGAAAGGTAAGAATTATTTCTTTTTTTAAATGTATCTAACTAATTCAGGCTTTTAGTTCATGGTTGTGACATTGTTCTTTTTAAAAGGTTATAGTATAGTTTTTTGAAGGGAAATTGTTAATTCCTTTCATAGCCAAAGACCTTGCCTTAGGAACTCAGGGGCTGGGGATGCAGTTCAGTGCTAGAATACTTGCCTAGTGTGCATGAGGCCCTGGGTTCAATCCCCAACACCAAACCAAACAAAACCAAACAAAACAAAACAATTCCATTATGCCTTCACTTTTTTTGTTGGGTGGGGTGAGAGTGGCTGGGAATCAAACTTAGGGCCTCTCGCATGCTGAACAAGCCCTCTGCCACTAAGCTACAGTCTCAGCTGCACAGCAGAATTTTTTGGGAAAAAAAATCATCTAGCTTTAAATAACAGTTCATGATAAAGTTCTAACTTCAGTTTTCATGGTTTTTTTACATTTTTCTGTTTATGAAATATACATATATTTATTCATTTATTTTATTTAATAAACACACATCTTTTACTATTATCAAGTTACTGGTTTAAACCCTTTACAAACATTGATTCATATAATAAAAACAATTGAAAACCCTTATGGATTAGCTGTTGTTATCACAAAATACCTGAAATAACAAACATATAAATAAAAAAGGTTTATTTTGACTCCTGGTTTTAGAGGTTCCAGTGTACCATCAGGCAAACCCATTGGTTTTAGGTCTGTGATGAGAGTATTAGATGACAATGGCAAGGACCTCACAGCAGAGCAAACTGCTTACCTCATGAGAGAGCAATAGAGGAAAACTAGAACCAGGTCAGGTCCCACAGTCTCCTTTAAGAGCATGCCTCCAATGACCTAAGGAACTCCCACCAGGCCAGGTAGAACCTTCCTAAAGGTTCTACCACCTCTCAATAGCACCTCCCTAGGGACCAAGGCTCTGACACATGGATCTATGACGGAATATTCAAGATCTCAAGTATAGCACCTTACTTAAAATATTCAGCTCCCAGAATTATATGAAGACTACTGAAATAGGAGCTTGTGATTGAGTCTTGTTTTCTCACTTCTCTGAGTCATTCCTACTAAAAGAGGTAGCAGATAGTAAAGGCCTTGACCATCAGGATTAAATAAATAACCAGTTAATTGTTGGAACTGACTTCATAAAGCAACATGTTTTAACAACACTAGCTCTGTCATTCTTAGGGGAAAAAAGACCTCTTTTTATTAATAACCAGTCAGAGGAAAGATGACCCATTATCAAATGGCTTAGCTCCAGTCCTAGACTGGGGTCCTGGACAAGCCCCTTGACAACTTCATTTCTTCCTGTTTAAACTGAATTAGGTAGAAGAGAAACGTAAAAACTAAATGACCAAGGTGAGTTCTAAGGCCATCATCAGTGATGTGTTCAATGGTGAAGGCTAACCATGCTTCACAAGCCCCCATATCTTCTGTTTCTTTAAATATGTAGTCAGTGTTCAAATTTTACCACGTGTCTCTTGTTGAATCAACATCCTTATAAAAGTCCATATATTGTTATTAATTGATTAATCTCTTGAGTCTCTTCTCTAGGTTACTTTAGTTTCACTATTGAAAATCAAGTGTTCTCATTAGATTTCCTAATTATGAAGTTTGTAGCATTGTCATTAGGGATTGTTTAGCTACAATTTTTTCTTTTACAACACTGACTGTGTGGGTATTTAACTCACTGTAAATATTCTTGAGTCTGCAACATGGAAATAATTTAATTACACACTATGTATATATAAAACTGAAACTTGTCCATTCTTAAAGTACAAATGAAAAAAGTATGGCTTTGTTTCAGATTTAATGCATTTATATGGATTAGCTGTTATCTGACTCAGTAAATTGCTCATGGGAAAATTATTTATCCTTATTTACGTTTTCTGGTCTGAATTATTATTTAAAACATACATGTGTCAGTGCTTTTACAAAAAAGCTGAATTAGCTCCTAGAAACTGGTAAGTAATATTCTGAAGCTGAACTTCAGAAAAACAAATGGCATAGAAAACAAACAGCATAGATAGGGTAGATATATTCTTCATTGTTAAAATCTTATTATGGAAAATTTCAGAACTGTGTAAAAAGTGGAGAAGACATCCATGTATACCCATCACTCATCTTCAATAATTAAACTCCTCCAGTCTTGTTTTATATATAGTCTCACCCATTGCCCCCAATTTTTTAATCTTACCATATTTTAGTATGTGTCATAAAGCTGCTTTTGAAGATGACTGTAATACCATTCTCACACCAAAATAATTTAACAATAATTTCATAATATCCAATAATCAATTTCAGAATTCACCAGTTGTCTCCTTGTTTTTTAATGGCTTATTTGATTGAATCAGGGTCCTAATAAAAGTCCTCGCATCGCTCTTAGTTGGTAATCTCTTAAGTCTCTTCTTCACTAGTTTATTCCTCCATCTTTTTTCCTTGGAGTTTGTTGGGGGGAAAAAAAACCTGATGGATTTGCAGCACTTTAAATTTTGCTGATGGTATCCCTGTGATATCAATCAGAATCTTCCCAGTATATCCTGTGAATTGTTAAATGTTTTGATATTTGATGAGAATGCTTCCTAGGTGGTGGTATATACTTCCATGAGAAAAATTTCTTCTTGCGATGTAGACAGACATTAATAATCAGTTCCTAGATACATAACTCATGAGAGGGAACAAAATGGTGACATTCTAATTAAGTTGTTCCCTCTTCATTTATTGACTGGAATAATTCTATAAATGCAACTAATCCTTATCAGCTATTTAGTTGCCCTGAGGTACAGATCATATAAGAAAGGCAGAAATACCACTTGACTCACTTTTTTACTGGTTTTCAAAATGATGAGTTGATTCTTTATCATCCTTCAAAAGTATCTGTATGACTTCCACAATGAATATATTTGGTACGTTTCTATCATACTTATTGTTCTTATAAGTGCTCAAATTGTCCCACATTTGGGCAATGGAAATCTCTAGAAGTCAGTTCCTGAATCCTTTTGAAATAACGTTTAGTAGACTTTGATGACTTCTTTATTTTCCTGGTGTGACAAAGGTGAACCTAGAAGCTCCTCTTTGTATATTTCCTGTCCCAAACCTAGACTCAGCCATTTCTCAGAGAAGCACTTATCTGTTCTAGTTTTGTGATTTGTGAATAAATGGTAATAGCCATTATTCATTATCACATTAATATGAGTAAATAGAAAGAAATTAAAGGAAACCTTCTAAAGCTGATTCCTCATTTATCAGACAACTTATGAATTCTATATGTGCGATTTTATAGAATTTTTTATAGGATAAAAAGGAATAATGTTCATGTTTGAAGGAATGTTTTGAATCAAGTTATAAACCATCATTTGTTCTGAGGTTTCAGTATGATTGTGAATAATTTACTTCCATCCAAAGAGCTGATTTTAAATAATGTGAAAACACTTTTATTTCTCTTGTTTTGAAAAAGATCTGAATGGATGCTGATGTGTACAGAAGTATTTGTCAAGCCTGAATCCTATTAAAGACCCAAACCTAACTGACAGATCTAATTAAAGATTATTCTTAGGTTGGAGGGGTGTGTCTTGGTGGCAGAGCCCGTGCTCAGCAGGCACATGGTCCTGGGTTTGATCTCCCTTCCAACGTAGTGTTCTACTGCAAAATCTTTGAGGAAAGTGGTGGCAGCAATTTGTCATTTAAGCAAAATGAGCCAGTGACTATTTTTTCCCTAATTGCCAGACTCTGTCATTTTAAAAAACAAAGCTCCTTAATACTAAACAAAGCTTCTAGAATACATCTAAATTTTCAAGGCAAACACAGATTAGCCTAGTATTCAAAATGATAGTAGTCTAAGCCCTTCAAACCAGACAGGACGTTCGTAGACATCCTCAGACTAATTGAGACTCCCCTCCCACTTTAAAAAAACAGGGAAACCCAATTTAGCGATGCCATAAGCAACTCAGTGAGCCCTGTCTCTAAATAAAAATACAGAAAGGGCTGGGGATGTGACTCAGTGGTTGAGTGCCCCTAGGTTCAATCCCTGGTACCACAAAACAAATAAACAAACAAACAATGAAACCTGTGATATTTTATTTCTTATACTTTGTAACTAAAAACAAAATAAGTCTGTATTAAATGACAATAAGCTTTCAAATATTTTACATACTAAAGTCAGTTGTATTCATGAAGTTAAAGGTTTCAATCATACAGTTACAAAGCAAATTCGATTTAATATTTCTAACACAGACAGTACTGACATCCTGTCTTTGGTTTTTTAAATAACTTTTATAGGTTGTTTGAATTTTTGACAATGAAATTTTTCCAATAATATAAAAAAAGTTACAATTTAAGTAGTATCTTAATTTAAAATCATGCTCAGAACTCAAAATTCTTGGTCTGCTTTTAATGTCCTTTTCAAATATTTTTGCTTTAGCTTTAGTAGATAAAAATGTTTTTTCTAAGATACATTATGTATGACATATAAATTTAGATAGATGTATTCATATGCTAGGTATGGCGTAAAAATTTTTCTGGTGATATTTTAAATTTATACATTTTAAATGTTACTTTGTTTTCTCTTGCTGTTTACTGTTAACTTTGCTTTCCTTATCCACAGCTGGGGTAGGTAGTATTTAAGAAGTGGCTTGAATCTTGTCCAGCTTAGTTTATCCTCTTATCTGGGCAAGTACCCACCACCACCACTCTCATTTGTCCTTATACCAGCTAAGGACAAATGTCCTTAGATCAGCTAGTAAACCTACCCTATACTAAAGAGGAAGACGGGGCTGTTCCTGTGTAACCTGCTTCCATGTCTTTGCATGTTCTTCTCTCCCTCTTGGTGATTTCCCGCTTAGTCCACGTCAGTGTAAAATTTCTGTCACACTCTTTCCTTATATGTACACTGTTGTTGTCTTCTCTCCGTTCCCCTTGTCTTTTCTGTTTTTTGAGTTTGTATTGACCCTCCTTTCTGTCAGCCTTCCTCAATCTCCCATAATGTAGAACTACATTATATTTTTGTAATTAATTGAAAACAATTTTTTTACTTCTGTATATAGTTTTGGAATCCACAAGTAATACAGTTTGGCAGGTGGAACCATCTAGGTTGTTAGTCAGGAAAACAATTCTGAGAAGGATTTTGGCCTACTGAGTGCTATTTTACTTTATAATCCCTATGTCTTCTCCCTAAGGAATATATGAACATAATTGATTAATTTGAACATACAGAGAGCATATGCTGTTTGAGGATAGAATGCATCATCTAGTAATAACAACATACATAACACTTCATAGCTTAGCAAGTATTTCCATGTCTATTGTTATGTGAAAAATGGGCAGATAATTTTATTGCCCCCATTATTATCCTTAATTGACAATTGAGAAAACAGGTCTGAAGAACTTGCTTCCTCTAGTGACAAAACTAAAATTAAACCTCATCTTCTGACTTCCAAAATCTGCGTTCTATACCGTTACACTATTCCATTTTTCTTATTCCCTTTATTTCCCCCCTCCCTTCCTTTTATATTGTTTTGTTTAACTTGAGGTTTTTCTACATCTACCATAAACTTAATTACCTTTAATAATCTCAATTTTGACATGTCATAGGAGAACCTTGTTATCAAACTATTACTCATCCAGTGTGTAAAGCATTCCATATTCCTCTGACTTACAACACTAGACGTAAATCCCTATAACTGAGACTTAATTATTCTTGATTTTTTTTAAATGATAGAAACTTCGGGAAAAACAAAAAGCTGTACGAGAAAGTCATGGTCCGAACATGAAACAAGCAAAAATGTGGCGTGATTTTGAACAATTGATGGAATGTAAAAAACAGTGCTTTCTGAAACAACAAAACCAAACTTCCATTGGTCAGGTAATTCAAGAGGGAGGAGAGGACCGACTGATCCTCTGAATTTGTGTGTCATCGCTTGGGTTTTTAGTTGTTACCAACTATAAGCATAATCCCATAATGTATTTCTTTCCTTGAAAGTGATGTGTACAGTATTTTGCTTTCTGATTAGCCATTCTTTATTAAGTTTTCTTGGGAAATAAAACTAGGGTAGAATTAGATTTCAAAGTTTTTTTTTAATATGAAAAGAGGCTTTTATTGTTTTGCTTAATTTAGATGTCAATGGTGTCTTCTGAGTTTTATGAGACAAGAGACTAAGTTAAGTATCTGTAAATGTAAACATATGTCCATTAAGAAACATGTAGTTTTTAAAAACTGTAATAGCCCAATGGCTTAATGTTTTTCTTAATCTTTTTTTAACTTTAGAGGAATCTTTTAGGAACTAATATCTCTTGTTTTGAAGAAACATTTATCTGAAGTTCAGCAATTCCTACAGTTTCACTTCACTTTCTTTTTCTTCTGTAAAATGCAAGAAAATTTAATATTTTGACTAATGTATTTGTTCTATTCATGTATAATTTAAAAGCAAATAAAACTTGGTGCATATATCATGGTTATTTATTTCAAAGTTATATAGTTGGGGCTTGGGTTGTAGCTCAGGGGTAGAGCACTTGCCTAGCACATGACGCACTGTTTGATCCTTAGCACCACATAAAAATAAATAAAATTATGATATTGTGTCCATCTAGAACTAAAAATATTTTTTAAAACATTATAGGCTGGGGAGTGGTTCAATGGTAGCTTGCTTGCCTAGCATGTGTGAAGCACTGGATTCAGTTCTCAGCACCATATATAAATAAATGAATAAAATAAAGGTCTGTCAACATCTAAAATATTTATATATTCTAAAACAATTATAGGCCTGGTGTGGCTCAGTTGGTAGCGCATTTACGTAGCATGCATGAGGTCCTGGGTTTGATCCTCAGTACCACATAAAAATAAAATAAAGGGGTTTTTTTGTGGGGGGAACCAGGGATTGAACTCAGGGGTACTCAACCTCTGAGCCACATCCCCAGCCCTATTTTGTATTTTATTTAGAGACAGGGTCTCACTGAGTTGCTTAGCACCTTGCCCTTGCTGAGGCTGGCTTTGAACTCACGATCCTCCTACCTCAGCTTCCTGAGCTGCTGGCATTATAAGCATGCGCCACCTTGCCCAGCAAAATAAAGATATGTAAAAAAATTTTAAAAATTTTATAGTTGCCTTGTGTCAAAATTATTTTTTAATTAAGTATTCACATTCTAATAACCTAAAGGATTATTATTTCCACAAAAATCTATTTATAGATTTAATTATATAATCTGATAGCTTGGGGATCATTATTTTACAAATAAAAATTGTCATAAATGTACTTGTTATCATATGCTAAAAAGTTAGCAGAAGATTCCTCGTGAAATTTAAGAAATCAGAATGTTTCCAGCCTCTGGTTCATTTGGACAAGGTACTTGATTTCTTTGGTTTTCCTTAAAGAAGGATACTAAATTCATATGCTATGCTTGACTTCATTTTGGTTTCAGTGTAATTTTCAAAATATCTTGCCTTTAGATTTGAAAACTCAGATTTCGTATTGTTAGCACATCCATCTTAGGCCAATTCTTTTTAGCTAAAAAAATAAATAAAATATATACATGTGTGTGTGAGTGTGTGTATGTGTGTGTGTGTGTGTTGTTTCTACCTTGTATAAAGTACACAAGCTTTGATCTCTTTGTTCCAAGTGTGATCTACTTTTAATATTGGTTTGAAATCTTCTTAATTGATAAGCAGATCCAAATTTGTCAGACCAAGGAAGAACTGGACTTAGCAGGAAAGTGTAGAAAGAAACTTTTTTTAAAAAATTTAAGGAAAAAAGGAGCCCTTTAGTGAGTGTTAGTGATTTGAATCTTGTTCTCCATTCATTTATCTTATTTGGACAAGTACCAGATATACCGGCATTCTCCTCTGTGCCTTTAGTAGTTAAAACTAAAAGAGGAAAGTCTTAGTGAATGGAATCAAACCTTTCTTAATTCAATCATCATTTTTGTACAGTGAGATAGTATTTGTGCAGTGTCAGCTACAGGCTTGTTATTTTAAAGCCAGTAGAAAATGATGCTTCAATAATCTGAATATTAATTCCTTTGCAATATTTAAAAGACTAGATGCCTATTACAGAAACAGTTTCATTTTATTCCCCCAAAGGAAAGAGTCAAGTCAAAAGATTATTAAACCCAGTGATTAATGGTTTGTTTTTGTTTTGGGGCCCTCCCCTGTCTTTGGTGATCCTGTCAAGTTTGAAAATTGTCAATGACAGATACTCCAAGGAATGCTTACGATTCTACTGATTTGATTATTCCTTGCCATCTTTGTTCTGCACAGAGAGAGTATGTGGATTAAACATGAAGGCAGCTCCAAAATTACTCTATTAACTGAAGCAGAATAGCGTTATTACTTTAAGGAAAGCAAATTGAAAAGAAAACTCTAAAAGTACAAAGTTATTTATAGTTTTTATGTAACATTGGACATTTAGTAATGCAGCTTAATAGGTTTCATGCAGTGACTTTCCACTCTTGTAATTTGATTGGAACATTAAAGAGCTTTGACTAACTTTGACAGGTTTTTGACAGCTGGCACTTATAGAAGAGGAGCTTATTACATTTTTCCTTCAGGATTAATACTCTAGCTGGCCAATTGATGAGAGCTCTTAATCATTTTAGAAAATAATTTATCTTTCACATGATGGCCCAAATAAAGGAAAAAAATGTAGCCTGAGAAATCTGCCCCTGTGTTCACAGATTTCCTTCTCTTAGGGCTTGGTGCTGCCAACTGTTGCCTAGGACTGACTCTGTCAACTGTGACTCAAAAGGCCATTGCTTCTCTTGCTCTCTGTTGGTTCAGGAATCAGTCCAACTTTAAAGTTTACCCTTTAAGAAGAATCTTATAGTAGGAAGGTATATTTTCTGTTATAAATCTATTAACAATCGATTCAAGATCATGTATTTTCCAGGTCCAGAGAGTATACCAGAGGATTTTAGAACCCTGTACAAATCAGCAATTGCAGAACAGCTGCCTTCTTCTTTAACAATTCTATCATTTTGCTTTAATTCAATAGGCAACAATATTAAAATAAGTCACTTAATTAAACTGTCAAATAAATGCAAATGGCCAGGCATGGTGGTATGTGCCTGTAAGCCTAGGGACTCAGGAGGCTAAGGCAGGAGGATGGCAAGTTTGAAGCCAGCCTCAGCAGCTTAGTGAGACTCTGTTTCAAAATAAAAAGTAAAGGACTGGCTATGTGGCTCAGTGGTAAAGTGCCCCTGGGTTCAATTTCCAGTACCATAAATAAATAAATGCAAATATATTATTCTGCCTGATTATTAGCATATATGACATATATACATTTTTTAAATATTTTAATCTTTGTGCATTTTTCAAGTGTAAACTAAGAAACACCACAGCTCTTTTGATAATTTAAGTAAAAATAAGAGTCTGGATATGTGTTCAAACTGAAAACATAGAAATTAGAATTCTGAAGAACTGAATATAAAAATGAACAAATGGATAACTTACCAAAATTGCATTTACAAAGGCAAAGTTCATATTGAACATTGACTTTGTATGGAGGTGTCTGTCTTCCATAGACACCCACCCAGTGTTAGTGACTGATGAATGTGGATAAAAGACTTGTCTGCAAAGGGTTCGTGGTGCTCACATCATTCATCTTGCTTGGCCTGTACTTAGCCCTAGGGAGTGGGTAAGATGGCACCCTGATGATGAAGTGTCCTTAATCTTGATTGCATTAGTAGTCTCTCCATTGTTGTAGGGGGGTGAGATCTAGATTGTATATACAACTCTTTTTTTTTTTTTTTTACAATCCATGGCAACCAGAAGAAGAATAAAGTTTGTACCTTTATTAAATATATATTTGTGGGCTGGGATTGTAGCTCAGTGGAAGAGCACTTGCCTAGCATGTGATGCAGTGGGTTCGATTCTCAGCACTGCATATAAATAAATAAAATAAAGTTCCATCAGCAATTAAAAATACATATTTTTAAAAAATATATGTAATATATAATACATATGTATGTATAATATATATAATTTTTTCTCCACTCAGACTGGCTTAGCACCTCCTTCCCTTCCTTTTAATGAGAGCAATTTAATCAGAGCTGTTTGGTGTGTGGTACCCTAGCATGAGGTGAGTGTTTTGTCTGGGGAGGTTGCAGAGGGATCATTAAAAGTTACCTATGTGTTTTTGACCTTTGACTAATCTTAAGACAGTCTTAAAAAGAGAAAAGTTGGCTCTAATTATGGTGTAGTCCTACCCCATCCTTGCAAAAGAAGTCAAAATAAGGGTCCGAGGAAGCATTTTTTAGAGGCTTGGACAACCACATACTTTCTGCTCCCATGCTCCCTCTTTTGGCAAACTGGAAGTACTTTCTTGGCAAACTGATAATTTCACAATTTCCTTTCTAGAATTGCTAAGAGGCTTGAGTCACCCCACTTGTGTTTACTGCTATGGAAATTCACTATTCAGAACAAAGGAAGAAATTAAAGATTTCTGTTTTTCAGTGAAAGTCTGAGTTTCTACCTCAGTTCAGGGCCTAACAGTAGGTTCTTGGCAAGGCTGCTGCTTAATGCTGCACATGATTACTTGGTAAATGGTGTAGAATTTTGGAGCTTCAAAGGATCCTCAGAATGATTCATGTAATTGTTTATTAGATGGGGACCTTTGAGAGATCTCTCTCACCTCTCTCCAGCAAAAAAAATGAGTTCTGTAGTGCTTGTGGCAAATTACTTTCTAGCCTCAGAGCAACCGCAGTGCAGCTCATTCCTCATGAGGGAGCCTGTTCCATTGTTAAAGAGCACACAGCCTGAGGAGTGCTCAGTCTGAAAGGGAAGCAAACTTCCAGAGGAAGGACTTGGTTAAAACTTCAATATGTAAAGCAGAATTTAACAAATTTTATTCCCCGAGGCTCTGTAATCATGATGAATGATGATGATAAACGAGAAAACAATTGACTTGTTATTAAGTACTCAGTGTGTACCCAATGTAAGTGTCACAACCTATGAGATGGGTACAATTACTTGCATTTTATAGATGAGGAAATTGAACCACAGAGTCTTCCACAGTGTTACACAGGTAACGACTGTGGCAGAGCCAGGATCCAAAACCTGTGCTTCTCACTACTATAGTATATTACATAATGACCCATGTGTATCCTGGGTGGATATATGCAAACAGGTTGATGTCCACTTATGATCTATAATTATTTTAGTGCTTATTATAAGCTTATGTGTTTACTTGGCTGGGGTTGTGACTCAGTGGTAGAGCGCTTGCCTAGCACATGTGAGGCACTGGGTTCGATCCTCAGCACCACATAAAAATAAATAAGGTGTCCATCTACAACTAAAAATATAAAAATATAAAAATGGGGCTGGGGTTGTGGCTCAGTGGTAGAGTGCTTGCCTGGCATATGTGAGGCCCTGGGTTCAAGTCTCAGCACCGCATATAAATAAATGAATAAAATAAAGGTCTATCAACATTTTTTTAAAAAGAACAAACTTTACTAAAAGATTAAAAGAAATTACACTCCATTTATGTATGTCTATCAAAATGTATAAATGCATTCTGTCATGTACAATTAGAACAAATAAAAATCATTTTTTAAAATTAACCACTCAAGGGGCTGGGGATATAGCTCAGTTGGTAGAGTGCTTGCCTCGCATGCACAAGGCCCTGGGTTCAATCCCCAGCACCACACACACACACAAAAAAAAAATTAACCACTCAATAGGGGGCTGGGGATATAGCTCTGTTGGTAGATTGTCTGCCTCGAAAGCACAAGACCCTGGGTTCAATCCCAGGCACCACCAAAAACAAAACAAAACAAAAAATTAGCCACTCAGTAAATATTTGTTGAATGAATACATGAATAAACAATTGAACAAACAAACAAAAGTAAGCACTGCCTACCAGATAAGAAAGTTACACTGAAAATGAATGACAAGTAAATGCATAAAATATATAATAATTTTAGATACAGGAAAAACTGCAGCCTTATAAGTTATTGTTTAAATCTCTGTGAAACAAACTCAACTCAAAGTAAATCAAGGACTTAGGCATTAGACTGGAGACCCTGCTCCTAATAGAAGAAAAAGTGGGCCCAAATCTACCTCATGTCTGCTGAGGAACCGACATCCTTAACAAGACTCCTAAAGCACAAGAGAAAGAAAAAATTAACAAATGGGCCAGGTGCAGTGGCAAACGCCTGTAATCCCAGCGGCTCAGGAGGTGGAGGCCAGAGGATCTTGAATTCAAAGCCAGTCTTAGCAGTGAGCAAGGTGCTAAGCAACTCAGTGAGACCCTGTCTCTAAATAAAATGCAAAATAGGGCTGGGGATGTGGCTCAGTGACTGAGTACCCCTGAGTTCAATCCCCAGTACCTAAATAAATAAATAAATAAATAAAATGAGAGAGAATCAGCAAATAGGATGGAATCAAACTAAAAGGCTTCTTCATAGCAAACAGTCAAGAATGTGAAGAGAGAGCCTACAGAATGGGAGAAAATCTTTGCCACCTGCACCTCAGATACAGCCTTAATCTCTAGGATATATAAAGAACTCAAAAAACTTAACACCGAAATAAAAGCAAATTAATAAATAGGCAAAGGAACTGAATAGGCACTTCACACAGGAAACAAGATCAATCAATCAATACACTAGAAAATGCAGTTAAGGGGCTGGGGATATAGCTTAGTTGGTAGAGTGCTTGCCTTGCAAGCACAAGGCCCTGGGTTCAATCCCCAGCATAGCAAAAAAAAAAAAAAAAAAAGCAATTTAAAACTATACTGAGATTTCATCTCATTCCAGTTCAAATGGCAATTATCAAGAATACAAGTAACAGTAAATGTTGGCAAGGATGTGGGGAAAAAGGTACACTCATATATTGCTGGTGGGACTACAAATTGGTGCAACCACTCTGGAAAACAGGATGAAGATTCCTCAGAAAACTTGAAATGGAACCAACATTTGACCCACTTGTCACACTCCTCAGTTTGTACCCAAAGGACTTAAAATTAGCATACTACAGTGATGCAGCCACATCAATGTTTATAGAAGCTCAATTCACAATAGCTGAACTATGGAACCAACCTAGGTGCCCTTCAACAGATGAATGGATAAAGAAAATGTGGAATGTGTACACAATGGAATATTACTCAGCCATAAAGAATGAAATTATGGCATTTGCCAGTAAATGGATGGACCTGGAGAACATCATGCTAAGTGAACTATGCCAAACTCAAAAAACCAAAGTCTGAGTGTTCTCTCTCATATGCGGATGCTAATTCACAATAAGGGGGTGGGTAGGGAAGAACAGAAGTACTTTAAATTAGACAAAGGGGAATGAAAAGAAGGGAGGGGAATGGGAATAGGAAGATAGTAGAATGAATCAGACATTACTATCCTATGTGCATATGTGATTAGATGACCAATGTAATTCGACATCATGTACAACCAGAACAAGAAGTTATACACCATATGTGTATAATATGTCAAAATACATTCTACTGTCATGTATAATAAGAACAAATAAAAAATAATCTCTGTGAAAGTGTTAAAATGATGCCTTCTCTATACATTTATATTGAATCCAGTTTTTCACTTCATGAACAATGCTACAGTGAAACTTGAAGATTGGAGGACATTAAGTGGAGGAGAAACACTTAGGTGCCCTCATCTGCAGTTTCTCTTTCTGAGTTTTTAGTTACCTTCAGCCAACTGTGGTCTGAAAATAACAAATGGGAAATTCCAGTGAGAATTCATACATTTCAAATAACTTTTAATGTCATCTATTTCTATCATTATCCTACTTTATTATTAGTTACTGTTGTTAATCTCTTGTTATGCTAAAAATGTACAAGTTAAATTTTATCATGAGGATATATGTATAGAAAAAACAGTACTGAATACAGAGTTCAGTACTATCCTTGGTTTCAGGATCCCAGTAGGGGTCTTGAAACATCCTCAGTGGATAAGGGGTTGCTATTCTGATTTGATGTGCTGAACCCTCAGCTAGACTTTATGAAAGGGCACAGTGGAAATACAAGATGTGGCTTTTTCTCAGCAAAGGAAACAATCAGCAATGTGAAGAGAGAGCCTTCAGAGTGGGAGAAAATCTTTGCCACACACACTTCAGATAGAGCACTAATCTCCAGAATCTACAAAGTACTCAAAAATCTCTACATCAAGAACACTAATAACCCAATCAATAAATGGGCCAAGGAAATGAACAGACACTTTACAGAGGAAAATCTACAAGCAATCAACAGATATATGAAAAAATGTTCAAACATCCCTAGTTATAACAGAAATGCAAATCAAAACTACCTTAAGATTTCATCTTACCCCAATTAGAATGTCTTTTATTAAGAATACAGGCAACAACAGGTGTTGGCGAAGATGTGGGGAAAAGGGTACACTCATACATTGCTGGTGGAAGTGCAAGTTGTTGCAGCCACTCTGGAAGGCAGTGTGGAGATTCCTTAGAAAACTTGGAATGGATCCACCATTTGACCCTGCTATCCCACTCCTTGGCCTATACCCAAAGGACTTAAAATCAAATTACTACAGTGATGCAGTCACATCAATGTTCATAGCTGCTCAATTCACAATAGCTAGATTGTGGAACCAACCTAGATGCCCTTCAGTAGATGAATGGGTGAAGAAACTGGTTTATATACACAATGGAATATTACTCAGCCATAAAGAAGAATAAAATTATGGCATTTGTAGGTAAATGGATGATGTTGGAGACTGTCATGCTAAGTGAGATTAGCCAATCCCAAAAATCCAAAGGCCGAATGATCTCTCTGATAAGTGAATGATGATGCATAATGTGGGGTGGAAGGGAGGCAAGAATGGAGGAAGGATAGATTTCATAGAGGGAAGGGAGGGGTGGGGTCTGGGTGGGAGGGTAAGAATAATAACAGAATGAGACAGACATCGTTGCCCTGTGTACATGTATGAATGCACAGATGGTGTGACTCTACTTTGTGTACAACCAGAGAAACAACAGCTGTACTCCATTTGTGTACAATGAATCAAAATTTAAAAAAAAAAGGAAATATAAGATATGGCCCCCAGTGCTGGGGTTGTGGCTCAGTGGCAGAGCGCTTGCCTTGCATGTGTGAGGAACTGTGTTTGATTCTCAGCACTGCCTATAAATAAAGTAAAATAAATAAATAAAGGTCCATCAACAACAAAAAGTATTTTTTTAAAAAAGAACAGAATGCATTTAAAAAATATACATATGGCCCCTATCATTAAGTGGACTTACAGTACATTAAACAACAGTGAACATATCGCGTCTAATATGCTGAATATTAGTGCTAAATATTGTGGTGTTGTAGGTCAATCAAAACACGGATCTGAGCTGGCACAAATGGTGTGTGCCTGCAGTCCCAGCACTGGAAGGATGAAAGTGGGGTATCACTTGAGCCTGAGAGTTAAGACCAGCCTGGGCAACGTTGTGGGACCCCTTCATCAAAATACAGCGATCTAGGGAAGACCAGAAGATCAAGGAAAAGTGAAGGAGGCTTCATCACAGAGGAATTCATCTGGTCCTGGGAGGATGGGCACCACAAGGTAGTGAACGGGAGCACAGGAGTAAAAGCAGTATGACTGCCCACCTCTCCTGTCTCCAGCTGTATTTGAAACCTGCCAAACAAGAAAGGAATGACTGACACTTTGAAGGAGCAGAAAATCCGGTTATCAAGGTGAGGAATGTAAGCAACTTTAAAGCTGGTAGCAACGCTGGATTATCCTGCAAGCAAAAGAGGCACCCCAGATTTCTGCAAGTTTTTGCTATTTCAGAAATCAAAGACATTTTTATTAGAAAAAGCAGAACTCTATTCAATTTCCTTATGCTCGATTTATGGCCTAGTTTTTGTTGCCTGATAATAGCATAGAGGGGCCCTGTAATATTTTTGGAGTTTGGGGTCTCTGAAGTTTCAGTTCAGAATTCAAAAGGAAGAAAGCACGTTAGGCCAGAGCAGTCCAGGCAGGCTGGAGGAAGAGGTGTGCAAGTTAAAGTGCTTCTGGGCACAGAGAGAGAGCAAGGACTCATGGGGAACAGGAAACCCTAAGAAAAATGCCCTGAGGTAGGAGGCAGACCAGACTGGAGGAATATGGACGAGATGCCGAAAGGGAGTTGGAAGCCAAAGTGCCCAAGGTTTTGAGTTGATGCAGTTGTGAATTGCATTATCTGCTGATATGTCACC
The DNA here is from genome assembly GCA_020662805.1 of Glaucomys volans. Classification (NCBI taxonomy): domain Eukaryota; kingdom Metazoa; phylum Chordata; class Mammalia; order Rodentia; family Sciuridae; genus Glaucomys; species Glaucomys volans. The sequence goes on from JAJEJO010000920.1 coordinate 241,958, forward strand.
ATCAGTGCTCACTGTCCCTGTGTCCATGTGGTCCACCGATGAAATGGGAGCCACACTACATTTAGAAAATGACAAATGATCATCCCCATGGAAGACTACTGTCATGAACTTAATTTGGATTCCTTTTTGTGACAGAAGTACAGTACGCAGTAAGCCAGTTATGTGTTTTATTGTATTCCAAGGGTTCTTTTTTACACCAATTCAAAAATTCAGCATTTTAACCTCTGACTTAGTTTCTTTTTTCAATAACTTTATTTTTAAAATTTTTTTAATGTGGTGCTGAGGATCAAATCCAGTGCCTCAGACGTACTAGGCAAGTGCTCTACCACCAAGCCACAACCAGCCCTCTGACTTGAGTTTCTAACTCGATACCATCATCTCTACCATCACTTTTTTGTTACATGTAATATTTTTACATTTGTGGATGAGATTTGATAATTCCAAGGAATTTAGCTGAGGAACAGAATATTTTAAAGTGGTATTTCTGTTGGGAGACATTTATAAATTTATATGATTTCCTATATTATAAAAAATGTGAGGAAAAAATTCAAAGCTGGTGTTTCACTGTGCTTGATTTCTTTTTCTTTAGAGTGGGAAAAGAGCTTTTGCTGTGATAATTGCCGAGTTGCCAAGGAGAGCCTCGGCCCTCAAAGAGACCCACTTGCCATTGACTTGGCCATGTCAAACAAATGTTCAGCTTTTATTCTGACACTTCTTGAAGAATTTGATTGAAACTATATATGTCCAGATAACACTCAGCAAAGTGCCCTTCTTGCATTTGTTTCAAGATATATTTGGAAACAAGAGAGATGACCTTGGACTCAGCTGCTTTTCCAATTTAGGACTTCTCTCTGGGTCTACTGAATAATATTCCCCAACATTGAAAATTCAACAAATGGAAAAACATTTCGGTTACCCTATGCCATAAGTTCTGTGATGGAGGACTTTCCCCCCCACCAGCAATATGTTCTGCCTCTAAAAGAAATGATATATTTAGCCCACAAACGAGTTCTATATTAGCTTTCTAACCATCTACTTCAGAATACATTTAGGAACACATTTGCCTTTCATCAGAGTGCCTTTTTGTAATCTAAATGGAGCTGTCCTTGCTTTTAAAAATATTTTATCTTCTAAAAAATAAAAAACCAACAGTTAACCCTTTGCTTTGGCCTTCTGACATTCAAATTTTGGTTTGAAGCCAGGGTTCATTGTAGCTTGATGTAAGATCTAAAAGAGGACTTTGGAGGCCCTGGCATCCCCCTTCGAAGGTTTTTGCCACCTGTCCAGATGACAATGGAAGTCCTGTTGAGTCCAGCCTCAAGCTGCAATGCCAGAGTTAGCTTCCAGTTGTATCTACATTTAGCTCTAGGATGACTTTAACTGTCATTTAAGTGACATCCTTTCAGTTACCATTTTGCATACGGTTTAAGCAGTTCCATTTTTAATTTGTTGTCACCATCCCAGGACAAGGTAACCTTTTGGATAAGGCAACTTTATTTTTAAGCAAATAAATAAGAGTTATAGTCTGATAATTGTCTGTGTGTGTGTGTGTGTGTGTGTGTGTGTTACCAGGAACACTAACATTTCCCACTTTTATGTGGTTTCCTGTGATGTTATAGGCAATTAGATTTATACAGATGATTATGTTGTTAGCAACATCATCTTCAGCATGTGCAGTGCATTAATTCCTAATAAAGTGCTGTTACACATGTGCATACACATACCACACATGGGAATAAATAAATATAACAAATTAAAATACTTTAAAGAACAGGTTGTTTTTAAGAATTCCTTGTTGATTTATTTGGAACCAAGTGTCATGTCATTTGGTATCCACAGTGTGAACGATCTTGAACAGGATAGTCAAGAGATTTTAAAATTAGTATCACCTAAGATACTTTTAAAGATGACCTTTCCTGCCCAGCATGGTGGCACATGACTGTAACCCCAGTGACTCAGGAGGCTGAGGCAGAAGGATTGAAAATTCAAATCCAGCCTCAGCAATGTAGTGAGGCCCTAAGCAACTCAGTGAGACCCTGTCTCTAATAAAATACAAAAAGGGGCTGGGGATGTGGCTCAGTGATTAAGTGCCCATCAGCTGACAGATGATCTTAAATTTTTAATTATTATAAGTTATTGAAAAGTATTAAATTTGCAGTTTCCTGACATTTACCCCTGTATAAAAACAAGTTTTGGGGCTGGGGATATAGCTCAGTTGGTAGAGAGAGCGCTTGCCTTGCAAGCACAAGGCCCTGGGTTCAATCCTCAGCACCTCAAAAAAAAAAAAAGAAAAAAAATCAAGTTTTGCTTGGGTATGCCTGTTCTGTGTACATTTGCATTATTTTATTGATGTTGAACTATAGCAATTGCTAAAGTTACCACACTGCCCTAATTAAGTAAATAAGAGCTCACAGTACCCAAGCTGATTGATTTTACAGGGTAAGCAGTAGAGTTTGTTTTTCTTGGTGCAAGAGATTCCTCCAACTGCATAACTCTTGAACTGTGATTTTAAAGACATGGAAGAGAAAGTCAGGCACAGTGGTGCACACCTGTAATCCCAGCAGCTGGAGAGGCTGAGGCAGGAGGATTGAGAGTTCAAAGCCAGCCATAGCAATTTAGCGAGGCCCTAAGCAACTCAGTGTAGACCCTGTCTCTAAATAAAATTTTTAAAAGGGCTGGGGATGTGATTGGGTGCCTCAGTTCATTCCCCAGTACCAAAATAAATAAATAAATATGGAAGAGAAAAAGTAAGATGATGTTTTATAAAATGTTCCTAAGGTCTGTAGTGCTTAAGGCAATTTTTCATGAGGGAAAAATCTCAGATAAAAAATAATTTTAAGTAAGAGAAAATTTTAATGTGAGTTTTGCCAAATGTTTTCAGAAAACACTGTTTTTGAATGTATATTTTCTTATCCTAAAAACATACACAGGGCAGAGGATGTAGATCACTATGGAGCACATGTGTTGCAGGTGCCAGGCCCTGGGTCAGATCCCTGGCACTGTAAAAAAATGAATAAATACATAAATGTAAACAAAAACATACAGAAAACTCTGAGCCAAAGAGTCAGAATATCCCTGCATAGTTTGTTCCTATTAAGTTTAAAAAAAAAATGTTTGTAGTTGTAGGTGGACAATATGCCTTTATTTTATTTGTTTATTTTTATGGGGTGCTGAGGATCAAACCCAGTGTCTCACACGTGCCAGGCAAGTGCTCTGCCACTGAGCCCCAGCCCCAGCCCCTATTAAGTTTGTCAGTATGTTTCAGAGGCCCTTTTCTTTATCCAGCTCTTCTTACATTTTCAGAGACTCTTGATCAAATCAGTGTTTTCAGGAAGCATTCATTGCTTAAGAACAGTTCTCTTTGTCAGTCTTCCTAAGACAGGAGAGATTTCTAGCAACTACAGGATAACACGGTTCTCTAAACTCTTTGCATCTGTATCTTCATATTCAACTATCTGCAGATTTACATAGAACCTGGATTATCCAAATATTTGCAGTTCCTTCAAATCAAGGATTTCTTTTCCTTTTTCTTATCATGCCCATATATCTTACCTTGATCGTTTTGGTTACAAATCTAGATGTGTTTAAGGAAACAGATCTAACATGTTCATTTAAATCTTTTTTATTTTCTGACTCTTTTTTGGGGGGGCGGGAGAGGTACCAGGGATTGAACTCAGGGGCACTCAACTACTGAGCCACATCCTCAGCCCTATTTTGTATTTTATTTAGAGACAGGGTCTCACTGAGTTCCTTAGCGCCTCCCCATTGCCAAGGCTGGCTTTGAACTCGAAATCCTCCTGCCTCAGCCTCCTGAGCTACTGGTATTACAGGTGTGTGCCACCACACCCGACTTGTCTTGTTATTTTTAATAAATGATGAAAATGAACTTATTTTTTTAGTATGCATTTTTTAAATGATATGGGGCTCCTATGTAGCTCAGTAGTGGAGCATGTGCCCACCATGCATGAGACCCTCGTTTTGATCTGTAGCAAAAAAAAAAAAAAAAAAGAGAGAGAAAAAGAGACTATAATTCAGCTACTTAGAGTACTGCTTTGAACTCTTCTACTCAAGGTGCTACATAAATATTCAGTAAATTCAGGTCCCCTCTGCCAAGCTTTTCAGATCAGCTAGTGGAAAAAACATTAACATTCTTTCCTTGACACTGACTTGTCACTACCAGATCTCAAACTGATGAGATTTCCTAGGAACCTTAGGTCTCTTAGTGGTAGAGATGAAGCTCTGTGATCCCTAGTGGCATGGAAGATAGAGGAAGCCTGTACCTTAAAAAAAAAAAAAAAAAAAAAAACCCATTAAATGTGGGTGTATTTACATAAACATAACCTTTATACATATATATACACATACATATGCAAAACAGGAGATGAGATTAGTGAGCAAAGACAAGAACACACACCAAGTGTGGTAAACACCTAGGGAATTGTAAAATGACTGGACGTGGGATCAGCCCTTCCTGCGTGGTGATCGGGTTTCCTTATCTGATTCTCCTTTTGGACTGTAAGAGCACAGAATGCAGGATTGGTTTCTATTCATAATCGTATTACCGATGCCTACTTAGGCAGTCAGGCAACTGTGTTCAATAAAAACTAGTGCCGGGCACGGTGGAGCACGCCTGTAATCCCAGCACTTGGGAGGCTGAGGCAGGAGGATCGCGAGTTCAAAGCCAGCCTCAGCAACTTAGTGAGGCCCTAAGCAACTCAGTGAGACCCTGTGTCTAAATAAAATACAAAATAGGGCTGGGGATGTGGCTCAGTGGTGGAGTGCCCCTGGGTTCAATCTGCAGTACCAAAAAATTTAAAAATAAAAATAAATAAAATAAAAACTAGTTAAACGGAGAATTAAAGAACAAAGGTAAAAAGATGTGGTCTTGAGTAAATCACTGGATTGCTCCGGTCCTCAATTTCTTTCTATGACCACTTCAAAGAATTATTAGTATTTTTAAAAAATATTTTTAGTTATAGATGGACATCTTTATATTTTATGTGGTGCTGAGAATCGAACCCAGTGCCCCACATGTGCTAGGCAAACACTCTACCACTGAGCTACAATCCCAGCCCCTCAAAGAATTATTGCAAGAATAAAGTCAGGCAATGTAGAAGATGGGGAGCCCTCTCCAAGCAGATTATATTCTTACAGAGCTAAACACCATTCCCATTCAGGCCCCTGTCAAGAAGATCTTACTATATACTGATTGCCTCTCATTTTCTCGCTTAACTAGATAGAGATTGAAGCAAATAAAAGGCAGTTTCATAATAACAAATAATCAGCCCCAGTCTTTATAGTGTATCCTACATGGAAACACATTTCTGTCCTCTTAACACAGAGGCAGCCACTGATCTTGTCACGAGATTTACTAGAGAACAATTTAAGGGATCCTGATTGTAGTGGTAAAATTTGATACTGCTAGTATACCTGTGGACTTTGACATCTTAGTCACGAACTCTTTCTTGGTGTCCAACAGTCTCATAGTAGAACACCCTCCCAGATAAAGTTAAAGAAAATGGATGCTATCGTGTCTTTAAGACACTTGGAAATGCAGCTGTATGATTATTGTTTAAAAGTGGAAATAGTGGGCTGGGGATGTAGCTCAGTTGGTAGAGTGCTTGCCTTGTAAGCACAAGGCCCTGGGTTCAATCCCCAGCACTGCAAAAAAAAAAAAAAAAAAAAAGTAGAAATAGTGGGGCTGGAGTTGTGGTTCAGTGGTAGAGCACTTGCCTCTTGTTGAGGCACTGGGTTCAATTCTCAGCACCACATAAAATTAAATGAATAAAATAAAGGTCTAAATCAACATCTAAAAAAATATTTTTTTAAAAAAGTAGAAATAATGAAGGCAATCAGATGGCACAAGAATGGAACAGTCTGTAGCTACTCCCAGAGTGAACCTTTTATACATAATTGTAATGAACATTTGTCCTTTTCAGTATATCTTAAATTGTCAAAGTCAGTTGGAAGAAATGGCTACATTTTGAAGTTAATGTGTTAATTTTTTAAAATCTATGCAGTGTTTTGTGTATTACTCGACAGATTGTACATTTTAAGTTTGTCAAAAGAGGAAGCTGGCGTATTGTAAAACCAGTTAAAATAAGGGTACATTTGAAATAAAAAGCAGCATCACCTTATAGATCTTAGGATACCTTATCTAGTTGCCCAGGTCCAAAAATTCAAATTCACTTTAAATTTTAGTTTTTATAAGAACTTGAAATAGGGCTGGGGCTGTAGCTCAGTGGTAGAGTGCTTGCCTGGCAAATGTGAGGTTCAGTCCTCAGCACCACATAAAAATAAATAAAGGTATTGTGTCCATCTACAACTGGAAAAAGTTTTTAAAAAGCTTGAAATAAGTAGAAACATGTCTCATTCTTCCTTAATGTAATGTTATAAAAATAATAGGCAGGCATATAAACTTTGCTTTTTTCCATTTGTAACCAAAAGAATTACGTAATCAGGCAGGAATCAGGAAGTAAAAATTATTGCAAAATTAAACTAAGTGGTCTATTTTCATTGCTCCATCAGGAATAAAAAATAAACAGCCAGCAAGATTATCAAATTTGAAAATTCTTTCCATGTCAATTATATATTAATAAAAATTTCATCTTTCTTAAGGCTTTTGAGTCAATGTTGTCCTTTTAAATTTTAAAAAGTTTAAATTATAGCAAATATAAAACTTGCCATCTTAACCATTTTTAACCTTTTGTACCTTGTACAGATCTTCAGGACTTTCTCATCTTGCAAAGTGAAATTCTATACCCATTAAACACCCTCCCCCATTTTCCTGTCCCCAGTGCCAGTCAGACACCTTTCTGCCTTCTGCCTCTATGACCTTGTCTACTGGAGGCACCTCGGAGAAGTGGAGTCATCCAGCATTTGTCTTTTTTGCAACTAAGTTCATTCACATTGTAGCCTGTAATAGGATTTCCTTCCTTTAGTAGACTGAACTCTGTCCTTTTTAATATTGTTTTTATGGTACAGTCTATTCTACTCTTAAACATTTTTACATTCAATCCCCAGCACCAAAAAAAAAAAAAAAATTGTTTATAGTGGGACTGGAGTTGTGGGTCAGTGGTAGAGCACTTGCCTGGCATGTGTGAGGCCCTGGGTTTGATCCTCAGTACCACATATAAATAAATAAACAAAAGATCCATTGACAAGTAAAAAATATTTTTTAAAAATTGTCTACAGATATTGTCTATTTTAATGTCCCAGATCATGATTAAATACAGAATGATGGAAAAGCAAGCTAAAGTATACCTTTGGTTTTCCAAACTCTTGTCAAGAAATAGAGGTTTAGAATGTGATTAACTGATGTAGGGGGAAGAACAACTATATGAGGCTCAATCAGTTATTAGATCTTACCGGCCTTTTTTCCTCATATTTTTAATGCATTATAAATGGACATAACGGTGGGATTTGTTGTTACATATTCCCACATGCATACAATATACCAGTATAATTTGACCAGTATCACTCCCCTGTATTTCCCTTTTTCCACCCCTCCCTCCATCCTGGTTCTTAAAGACCTTTTTTGTAAACTCTTTGTACTAAAGGTTTTCACTTGTTTTTCTAGAGATGTGTTTGACCAGTTATAACTTTTTTGGAAGTACCTTGTAATAGGCCTCCGTGGCTGGGTGATTTTTTCCTTCAAGCCTATAAGCTTGCTTTCTAACCTCTGCAGGTGGAGTTAGCTGTACTCCTTCCTATGTGTGAACATTCTGTCATAGCAACGGCCTTGTGTTCCACAGTTCATTAAGAGACTGCAAATGCCAGCTTAATAGTAATTTTTAAAAAGCAGCAGAAATCATTTTCAATCCTCCTACCTTGATTTTTTAAACAGCTTTATGAGACAATTCACATACCATAGAATTCAACCATTTAAAGTGTAAACTTCACTGGTTTTTAATATATCCCCAGTGTTACACAACCATCACTACTTTCACTTTTAGACCGTTTCTCCACCACCAAAAAAAAATGCCCACAGTCACTCCCCACTCCTCCTGTGTCCCCCAGCCTTAGGCAACCACTAACGTACTTTCCATCTCTGTAGATCTGCCTATTCATGTAATGGAACTGTATGATTTGTAAGCCTTTTGTGTCTGGCTTCTTTCGGTTATCATACCTTTTTCAAAATCATGTTCATTCCTTTTTTTTTTTTTTAATGCGGTTAAATAAGTTGGTCATGTTGGCATATGCCTGTAATCGCAGCTACTTGGAAGGTTCAAGCAAGAGGGGAGGCTGGAGCAGGAGAAGCTCCTCGGCAACTTAAGACGTGTCTCAAAATATAATTAAAAAAAAAAAAAAGGTGGCTGGGGACATAGTTCAATGGTAGAGTCCCCCCAGTCCCAGGTTCAATCCCCAGTACCAGGGCATGGGGGGGTACTAAAATGCATATAACATCAAATTGCCCATCTTAACTACTTTTAAATGTTCTGTTTCAGTAGCGTGAAATAGTGTAAATATCACTGGACATCCAAGCTCCATAACTTTTCATCTTGCAAAACTGAAACTCTATAGCCATGAAATAGCAACTCCCCATTTCCTCCTCCTATCTACCTCTGAACCATCACTCTCCCTTTTACATGTATGAATTTTATTACTCAAGTACCTCACATAAATGGAATTGCGCACTTTGGTTTTCTTTGTAGCTAGCTTGTTTCACTTAGCATGGTGACCCCAAGAACCTTGCTCTCCATATGCTGTAGGACATGTCAGAATTTCCTTCCTACTTCATTCCTTTTTATGTCTGAATGTTCCATAGTGTAGCCATACCGCATTTTGTTTATCTGCTCAACAGTTGACAGACATTTGGGTTGTTTCCACTTTTTGACTCCTGTGAATAATACTGTGAACATTCATGTACAAGTTTTTGTGTGGACATGTTTTCAGTTCTCTTGGTTATTACCTAGGAGTGGAATTACTGAGTCATATGGTATCTCCACATTTAACTTTTTCAAGAACTGTGAAATTTTCAAAGCCTTTTCTGTTCTCACAAGCAAAGTATGAAGGTTCCAATTTCTTCACATCATTGCTTGTTATTATCCATCACTTTGTTATAGCTGACCTACTAGGTGTAAAATAGTATCTCATTATGGTTTTGACTTACATTTCCCTGAAAATTGCTGATTTTTCTGTGCTTCTTGGCCACTTACCTATCTTCTTTGGAGAAATGTCTATTCAGATCCTTTGCCTGTTATTTTAATTGAGTTCTTTGTCTTTTTTTTATTGAGTTGTTAAAGGTCTTTATATATTCTGTACACAAGCTCCTTATCAAACATGATTGATAAATATTTATCTTAGAGCCGGGCACAGTGGCTCATGCCTCTAATCCCAACACTTGGGAGGCGAAGGCAGGAGGATCGCGTGTTCAAAGCACTATGCAACTCAGCGAGACCCTGTCTCTAAATAAAATACAAAATAGGACTGGGGATGTGGCTCAGTGGTCGAGTGCCCCTGAGTTCAATCCCCAGTTCAAAAAAAATAAATTAATCAATCAATTTATTAGTTAATTAATTAATATATATTTGTCTTGTTAATTTTCTGCACCTGTCCCCACTCAGAGAGGGATTTTTTTTTCATTATTTTTATTGGTACATCATCGTTGTACATAATAGTGGGATTTGTTGTTACATATTTTGTACATGCTTACAACATTAAATATAATTTGGCCAATATCCTTCCCCAGTGCCTCACCTCCTCCCTCCCCTGGTCCCTTTCCTCTACTGATTTCTCTTTGATTTTCACGAGATCCGATACACATCTCTTTCTTTCCTTTTTTCTCTTTAGCTTCCACGTATGAGAGAAAACAGGTGACTCTTGACTTTCTGAGTTTGGCTTATTTCACTTAACATAATGCCCTCAAGTTCCATCCGTTTTCCTGCAAATGGCGTAATTTCATTACTTTTATGGCTGAAAAAAGGTCCATTGTGTATGCATACCACATTTTATTTATCTGTTCATCCATTGATGGACACCTAGACTGGTTCCATAGATTGGCTATTGTGAATTGTGTTGCTGTATCACTGTAGTATGCTGACTTTAATTCTTTATTTCCTCTATTCTTTGGATCTCCTATTTCTCAGTGGTGTCCTTTGAAGCAAAAAGATTTTTTTTTCTGTGCATGAGAGGCAAGCACTCTACCGACTGAACTATATCCCCAGCCCACAAAAAGATTTTTAATTGTAGTGAGGTACAATCATCTATTTTTTATTTTGTCACTTGTGCTTTGGTATTATGACCTAATGGCGCAACCGTTTACTCTGTTTTCTTCTAAGAGTTTTTATTAGTTTCAGCTCTTGAATTTAGGTCTGTGATCCGTTTTCAGTTCATTTTTGTGTACGATGTAAGAAAGAGATCCAGCTTCATTCTGTTGCTTGTGGAGACCCATTTGTCTTAGCACCATTTGTTGAAAGATTATTCTTGATCCCGTTGAATTATCTTTTTTTTTTTTTAAAAGAAATACACAGTTTTAGTTGTAGACGGGTACAATACCTTTATTGTTTTAATGTGGTGCTAAGGATCGAACCCAGTACCTCACACATGCTAGGCAAGTGTTCTACCACTGAACCACAACCCCAGCCCCCATTGAATTATCTTGACACACCCGTCAAAATCAGTTCACCATAAGTGTGAGAATTTATTTCTGTACTTCTAGTTCTATTAAGGTATATACCCACCAGGCGCGGTGGCGCACGCCTGTAATCCAAGTCACTTGGGGGGCTGAGTCGGGAGGATCGTGAGTTCAAAGCCAGCCTCAGCAACTTAGCGAGGCCCTGAGCAACTCAGTGAGACCCTGTCTCTAAATAAAATACAAAATAGGGCTGGGGATGTGGTTCAGTGGCCGAGTGTCCCTGAGTTCAATCCCCAGTTCCAAAAAAATAAATAAATAAATAAAAGGTATATATCCTATTAAGGTATATTTCTATCCCTATGCTGGCTATTTTGGGTCCTATGCATTTATTTATTTATTTATTTTTTTTTTTTTTTTTTGCGGTGCTGGGGATTGAACCCAGGGCCTTGTGCTTGTGAAGCAAGCACTCTTCCAACTGAGCTATATCCCCAGCCCGGTCCTATGCATTTCTGTGTGAGTTTTAATAACAGTTTGTCAACTTCTACAGAATGGTAGGGATTGCTTTGAATCTGTAGATCATCTTGGGGAATATTGCCATCTTAATAATTTAAGTATTTCAATCCATGGAATGTCTTTCCATTTGTTTAGGTCTTTTATTTCTTCCAACAATTTTATAGGTTTCAGAGTTCAAGACGACTTGGAAGTTCAATTCCAGGAATTGAACAAGGGCACCTTACTACTTAGCTATGTCTGCAGCCCTTTTTATTCTTTTTTTTTTTTTTAGATGTTGATAGTCCTTTATTTTATTCATTTATTTATATGTGGTGCTGAGAATCAAACCCAGTGCCTCACACATGCTAGGCAAACGTTCTGCCACTGAGCCACAGCCCCAGGCTCCTTTTTATTCTTTTTTCTGAGACAGGGTCTCACTCAGCTGCCAAGGCTAACCTTGAACTTGGCAATACTCCTGCCTCAGCCTCCCAAGCAGCTGGAATTATAGGCATGTGCCTCTGCCTATAAAAACCCAGTTTTTCCTTATTTTGTTAAACTTTTTCTAACTATTTTACTCCTTTTGATGCTATTATAGAATTGTTCTCTTAATGTCTTCTCCAGGTTGTCCATTGCTAATATACAAAAAGTGGGGGGTTGTATCTTGATCTTGAACCCTGCAACCTTGCTGAATTCATTTATTAGTTTTAATAGTTTCTAATGAATTCCTTAGGACTTTATATATAAAAGATCATGTCAACTACAAATAGAGATAGCTTTACTTCTTCCTTTCCAATATGGATGTCTTTTATTTCTTTTTCTTACCTAGTTGCCCTAAAACTTGCAGTACAATGTTGGAAACAAGTGATGAAAGAGGACATACTTTTCTTGGTCCTGATCTTCAGGAGAAAGTATTCAATCTTTCAATATTAAGTATGGGGGCTGGGGGCATGGCTCAGTTGGTAGAGTGCCTGCCTCGCAAGCACAAGGCCCTGGGTTCAATCCCTAGCACCGCAAAAGAAAGAACAATTTCTTGCAGCCGGTAATCCCAGCACTTGGGAGGCTGAGGCAGGAGGATCGTGAGTTCAAAGCCAGCCTCAGCAACTTAGTGAGGCCCTAAGCAACTCAGTGAGACCCTGTCTCTAAATAAAAATACAAAATAGGGCTCAGTGGTGGAGTGCCCTGGGTTCAATCCCCAGTACCAAAAAAAAAAAATTAAGTATGATATTAGCCGTGGTCTCTAGTGGATTCCATTTATTAGATTGGAGGAGCTCCTTTCTATTCCTTGTCTGTTGAGTGTCCTTCTCATAGAATGTTATATTTTGTCCAGGGTTTTTTCTGTATCTATTGATAAGGTCATGTGGGGCTTATCCTTTATTCTGTTATTATAGTGTGTGTGTGTGTGTGTGTGTGTGTGTGTGTGTGTGTTTTCAGATGTTAAGCCAACCTGTTATTCCTGTGATAAATAACGATTTGTTATGGTGTATAATTATTTTTATATGTTGCTGGACTAAGTTTGCTAGTATTTTGTTGAGAATTTTTTGCTTTAATCTTCCTAAAAGACATTGGTTTGTAGTTTTTTTTTAATTATGTCTTTGGTTTCCTACCTTATTTTTGATTCTATCTTGTTCCTTTTACACATTGGCTTACATGGAATGATTATATTTCTCACTCTTATATTCATCTTTTTTTTTATTGAACTTTTATTCTATGCCAGACCCTATTTCAGGCACTTAAGATTCCCTATAAGAAAAACAAAGTCCTCTCCTCTTATGGAGCCTGTATTCTAGTGCAGTGAGACACTAAAAAAAATTAAATAAGAAAGAAAAATGTCACAGTACTAAATTAATCTCTTGCTCACTTTAGATGAGATGTACAGGGAAAGTTTCTCTGAAAATATGTTATTTAAACCAAGACATAAGTGACAAGAAGGAGCCAGCCATGGACAGAGATGTGAGGTGAGCCTACCAGATAGAGCATGCTACTAGTGCAGAGTCTACGAGGTCAGAAGAAGCTCTTTGTGTCTGAAGACCAGCAAGATGTCCAACATGGTCAAGGGCACCCTCAGAAGAATGATCTAAGATCAGATGGGAGAAATATGCAGGGTAGAGAATATAAAAGACTTTGAAGTTAGGGTAAGGAAATTGTATTTTATTCTTAAAGTACTGAGAAGACCTTGAAAGCTATTAAGCAAGAAAGGTGACATGATCTAATTAGAATTTCAAAAGAGCATTGACTAGCCAGGCTAGGTGGCACACACCTGTAATCCCCCTAAGCAACTTAGTGAGACCTTGTCTCAAAATAAAAAATTAAAAAGGGCTGGGGATGTGGCTCTGTGGTTAAGAGCCCCTGGGTTCATCCCCAGTCCAAAAAAAAATTGGTTTCAGATCTTGTCATGTGTTGAGTTAGAAAAGTCGAAGGCAAAAGCAAATTTAGGCAGGGTAGGTCAGACAAGGAGTTTACTTGTCCATATGAAGTTTGAACTACCTTTGGATATCCAAGAGGAATTGTCAGAGAGGAACTACATCTAGGAATCTGGCATTCCAGGGAGAGGTCAGGATTGGAGATAAAAGATAAATCAAGATTCAGGAATCGATAGCATGGAGGTCTCCTCACCCCTTCCCACCCACACCCCACACCCCGTTCACTCTCTTGGTTTCCCCTCAACAGTCTTTCCTTTAGTTGTTTCCCCACAGCTTCATATTTCCTCAGACCAAGGGTTTGTTTCCATGTTGTCATTCTCTGGGAACCTTTCCAATATGGAACTTGCCCACACGAAGGCTGAAAACCTTTCAGTTGCTCTTTTTTATTCATATATTAAAATGTGCAGTTACCCAGAGGATGAATAGGTTTGGGGAAATGGGACATCGTAGACTTTTTGAAACTGGTTTGGATTTGGATTTGAATTGCTAAGTGGTGAGATCAATGAAGCCTAAAAAGAAAATGGAAAAGACAAATGGCACTTAAAAGGGTTGGTTCCCACTCTCTTTGAGTCCAAAAGCATTTTTTTGTGCCTTTTATGGGGACATTATAGTTTAAGAGAGAAATCGTGAAGAAATTCTAGGGACAGCCTTCACCACGAAGTCACCCCTGGATCATCTGATTAAAAGTTCTGCACCACAGGGTGAGTACACTTAATGCCACGAACTTACACTTGAAAATGGTAAAATATAATTTTATATTATGCAGTTTTGCCCTGGTTTATTTAAAGTTTTGTAGATCTAGAAACTGGATCATAGGACCTGGAATAGTTCTATCTGGGCCCCAAGCTACCTGATTTTCTGTTATCAAGGGTTCTCAGACACCCAGTTGGGAATCGTGCCATTACAGTGAGCCTGGAGAGTAGCTGCAGACCCCCAAATATTTTTACTTCTAAGAATGTAAGTATGGTCTGTCATGGCCAAAAACTGTGTCTCAGTTCGAGTTTGCATGATGCTCTGCAAATACCATCAAATTCTTGGGTGGAGGGTGGAGGGTCGCTAGTCAGTATCTTGCAGGCCAACACTCCATTTGTTGATACACATTCTTTAGTCTGATTAGAAGCTAATTGAGTTTATGCAGTTTTCTTGGGTTGGCCATGGTGGGGGTGGGATGCAGGAGCACCAGGTACCATGTGTGGAAAGACTTGAGGATGGGTGGAAGGCAGCCAGGAATTGGAGGCTCATCATTGCCTCAGCTACATGTCTTTAATGACGTGCCTGCCTTTACCGGGTAGGCCTTGTTGTTTTCAGATTCTTAGTAGGTTTCTCACAGAATTTAACCTTATAAAGAGGTTCCAGGGATCTTCTCTCATCTGATCCTTTGCTCTGGGTCCCAGTCTTCCTTTCTCATGTCTCTTCACTAGTAGCACCCTCTTCTCTACCTTGTCTATCATGCTGGTATTGTACATGTATGTATATATGTATATATGTATGTACATACAGCATCAGGGAGGGGGATTCAGGGGCATAGATTAATTTGACTTTAGGACCAGTATAAATTTGGGGGTTAGTCAACGAAACCCAATCCTGAACCAACTGGTAGCTCAGATTTTATTTTTTTTATCTTTGGTACTGGGGATTGAACCCAGGGACGATTAACCACTGAGCCCATCCCCAGTCCTTTTTTATTCTGAGACTGGGTCTTGGTAAATTGCTTAGGGCCCTTCTAAGTTGCTGAGGCTGACCTAGAATTTGTGATCCTTCTGCTTCAGCCTCCTGAGTTACTAGGGTTACAGGTGTGTGCCATCGTGCCAGCTGGTAGCTCAGATTTTAAAGAGCACTCACCAGTCCTTCCAAGTGCCATGTGCCATCAGTTCTCCTCTCATCCTCTTTCGTCATCTTCAGACCCTCGTGGTGATGTATCACCTTCCTCCATTCCCATTGTGAGGCCATTGCCTCTGTCAGCTGCTCATCCCTGCCCTCTGCCTGAGATGACGCAGGTCCACTGTGCAGCCCTTACCACTCTGGCCCCTTGAGAGAAACACCTAACAACATCAGCTTAACGTCCACACCCACTTACAGCAAGTCCCACTAGGAGTCTGTTACACGCTTAAGATACTTAAGACCCCACAGTATCATCTGAAGTCAAATCACTCCTTTCCTCCCTCTTTATACCTTAAAGAAAACAGGGAGGCATCCTTACATGGTCTTTGAGAGTCACAAAGGAGGTGTGGCAAGAAATGAGAGTGACTGTGCAGAGCCCCCTCCGTGTGCCCGGGCAGCAGAGCTGTAGGCAGTGTGGAGCTTCTGGGCGTCCTCGCAGAACCGTGGGTGCTGGTGGTGCTGGTCCTGAAGGCTCAGCAGCTGTTCAGTATAAGCCAGCTCAATCTCTTGGCAGAGACGTTGGGGACTCTATTAGCTTTGCTCCTAAAGTTAGATCCAGGCTCTCTCAGAAGAATGGTAAGGGGAGGGAGGAACAGAGCAGATGAATGAGAGAAAACCTGGAAAAAGGGTTGTGTTGATGCTAGAAAAAAATGAAAGCTCTCCGTGGGTTTATTTCTGCATGGTAGAATCCAAATACCTTGACCTGGTGCTGTTTAGCATCCTCCCCTGTCCACCTTCCAAATTCTCATACACACACACACCAGACACAGCCATGCAAAACCCTGGTCTGGAAAATCTTTCTACTGGAGCATCAGCAGCTTGCCTTGTGATGACAGGTTTAATGGTTTTATATCTCTGCATTCCACTGAGACCACCTACCAAGAGGCCACACCGGCTGACCTGCCTGGCCAAGGCCTGAGACTAAGCTGGAACACCAAGGGCAGAGCTGGGAGTTGGGAAGGTTGCCTTCTGGTCCGGCTGATTCACTCTGACTTGCCGTGTGACTTTGTTCATGTTGCTTGTCCTCTCTATAATGCCAGATCGCAAACTGTAAAATAGAACTGATGGTTCTCATCACTTAGAAACATCCCTAAAGCAGAGGAAAGTATGGTCCTCAAGTACTTATGCTTCTAAAAGGCAAGGAACTCAAGAAATCCAATGCTTTTCTCTTTTTCTCATTGAGATAGGATTTCAGAGACTAAGAGCCTATACTAGTCCCTAGAAGACACTTAACTAGAGAGAAAAGATAGAAAGCAAAAGTGCCCACAAAAGAGAAGGGCCTTGAAGTCTCAGGTGCTTCCTTCAGACAAATCCAGGAGAATCTATAGTAATTCTGGCCAGCAACCTGGAGTAGAGTGTAGAGGTGACACTTTTCTGTCTTCTAATTCCTCTTTCTGAGACAGTGGTTGGGTGGGCCACAGGATGAGACAAAAACCATCAAAGCTGCTTTAGTCTGCCTGTTGGGCAATACCCGAATGAGGGCAAAAAAAGAGCAGCCTTTTTTTTTTTTTGGTACTGAGAATTGAACCCAGGTGCACTCCACCACTGAACCACATCACCAGCCCTATTTTGTATTTTATTTAGAGACAGGGTCTCACTGAGTTGCTTAGGGCCTTGCTAAGTTCCTGAGGCTGGCTTTGAACTTGCGACCCTCCTGCCTCAGCCTCCCAAGTGCTGGGATTACAGGCGTGCGCCACTGCACCCGGCTATGAGCAGCCTTTTATGTTGATTTGTGTTTGACCATTTGAAGGAAGCCATGAACCATGTAATCCCAGTAGCTTGGGAGGCTGAGGAAGGAGGATCACAAGTTCAAAACCAGCCTCAGCAACTTAGCAAGGCCTGTCCCAAAATAAAAAAAAAAATGGCTGGGGATGTGGCTCAGTGGTTAAACACCTTTGGGTTCAATCCCTGGTACAAAAAAACAAAAACAGCACAAACATATTAGCTTACATTTCTGCAGATCAGAAATCCAATTTGGTTCTTATCAGGTAAAAGTCAAGGTGCCTGGCTATGTTCCTTCCAGAGGTTTAGAGGAGGCCACCCACACTCCTTGGCTCGTGACCTCTTCATCCTCAAAGCATGTTTCTCCAGCCTGTCTCCACATCACACTTCCTCTCTAACTCCGACTTCCTGCCTTCCTGGTGTGAGGACTCTTGGTTAGGTCGGGCCCCAGCCCTGCCCTTCTTGGTTTCTAAGGACTCCTCAGGAATGGGAGGTCCAGTTATTGCTGGGGCTGACAGTCACTGCCGCTAATACAGGGGCTGGTCTTTGGAACTTTCCTTAGAACAGGAGGCAACAGAACATTACAGGCCCTTTGACACCCCTCCCCACAGAAGGGTTGATGACCACAGAAAGGACAGAGTCCAGAAATAAAAAGAGGGACCAATATGCCTGGATTTTTTTTTTTGGGGGGGGGGGTTGGGGGGGTACCGGGGATTGAACTCAGGGGCACTGGGCCACTGAGCCACATCCCCAGCCCTATTTTGTATTTATTTAGAGACTGTGTCTCACTGAGTTGCCTAGGGCCTCGCTAAGTTGCTGAGGTTGGCTTTGAACTCTGGATCCTCCTGCCTCAGCCTCCCAAGTGCTGGGATTACAGGTGTGCGCCACGGTGCCCGGCAATATGCCTGGATTGTCAAAGCCCAACGGGCTGACGGGACGGAACAATGTCCACTTGACGACGGTCACCTCTGCCTTGGCTTCAGAATCACTTCACCGAAGCCCATGTGCTTCCCATCCCTAATGCCTCATTTTAGTTTGGGGTATTTTCTATTGTTTGAAGGTTGCCTTGCCACCCACTTGCCTTGAGGGTTTAAACAATATAGAGTTTCTTTGCTGAGCAGCAACAGTAGCCAAGAGAGACTGAATATAAACTTTTAAGTCTATTTTCTCAGAGTTTGCACATCAGCAATGGCTTTAAACAGAGGAGCTCTCGCCCCCAGCTTGCCTGTCCCTGGGGGAGGGGAGAAGGGTGGTGGATGGAGAACATTTTGTGTTCTCTTATCTTCCATGCTAGTGGAAGGGGATAAGCACCAGAGTAGGAAAACAAAATATCTGGCTATTAATATACCCTAAGTCCTCCAGCACATGGACTGGATTTGTTTATTTGTGAAAGGGAAGGGTGCTTCTCCCTGACCTCTGGGAGCTCAGCTGCCAGCTGGGAGGGAACTGGCAGAGGTGGCACCCTCCATTAGGTGAAGGGGACAGAGAACCAGAGCCTCCTGTCCAGTGGAAAAGAGAAATCTTCAGACTCATCTCAAGAAAAGTGGCTTTTCTGGCTTGCCCTGCCTCAAGCCCCAGCAGCCCCATCCAGGGCAGTTCCTAGAGAAAGCCAGCACAGTGTGAGGATTTGCCATGAAAGAGTCAGCGGCCCCACGTCCCCACCACACAGGTGTCTCCATCACCCTATTTGTGCAACCCAGGGAACCAGGGAACTGGGTGACCTCGCCAGGAGAGCCAACACACAGGTTCCTCAAGACAACCACTTATTTGGCCATGAGCAAGGCTAAAAATGGAACGCGTCCCGGCCCCAGAGAACAGGGTGGACAGAGGAGAGCAGCATGTGCAGCTCAGATCCGGGCTCCCACCCCTCACATCCTTCCTCGACCCCTTAGTCGTCTGAGTGGAGGAGTGCCAGGTGGTAATAGTTTTCTAGATGGTTAGTTAATGATAAGCCTTCAGCTGGGAAAGAGCCAGAAGGGAAGAGCTTTTGTCTGGGGGTGGGAGCATGGCCCTGCCTCTGAAGCCTGCGGAGTCATGACAGAGGTCCTCAGCACGCTTTGACTGCCTAAAGAGGTTTGTCACCCACCAGGGTCAGGCCGCCTCAGGTCCCTGAGAATGTTTGACCCAACAGGAGCCCCAGTGCAGTCACCAGGAGAGGAGAGCAGCGTTGGCAAGGCCGGCCCTCTCCAAGAGCAAACAGGGACAAAGGTCGGTGTACTTCCAGCTGCTTCTCCCAGCCTGCCTGCTGCGTCACACGCCCCGGTTTGTCCTGGCATTGCTGCATTAGGCAGAACTCTGCATCTCTGTGCCTGCAGGGTCGCCCAGGATCGCAGATCCGTTCCCAGGCGGGACACCTGAGCAGCAGCGAGGGCTTTGGCATTCAATAGCTTTAAAACAGAGAAGCAGCCGTGTGGCCAACCATTCAGTTGGGAGCCAGATGTGTTGGTTACACAGGTCACGATGGGATCATCGAAGTATGTGGGAGAGGAAAGAATTTTAATCAAAGTTGGCTCCCCTGCCTGTCTGAAAAAGTGGGGCTCTCTGTGCAAACCCCAGCTCTTCAGGCATTCTCAGAGTTGGAGCCAACTCCCCTTGTGATGATTTCTTATACTGCGCTGTATTATCACTCAGCATGTTTGAATTTGTCTCTGTTCCAGCAGGTCTGAGTACCCAGTGGGTTTCTCTGTGAGAATTCAAACAAGCTGGAGGCCATGGGGTTTGCCGAGTGTTGCCAGGCCTGGCACCAACCTGACAGGATCGAGGGCAGGAGAAAGAAGGCTTGGACATAATGAATCGTTGAGTCCTGGCCCACAGCCTTCCTCTCGGGATTGGTATCAGAAGGGTCATTGTTGTTTTTCCTTCTTTGTACCTAAGAATGGCCTTCAGCCCCCATAATGATGGGGCTGTAGCTGCTGGCTGCACTGACTTCTCTACAGAGCATTCCTTGTGAATTATCTCATTTAATTTCCCCCCGAAACCCATGTGGTTGGCATGGCACTGACCCATGTATAGGGGAGGACCAGGACTCAGAGGAGTTGAGTGACAACTTCTGAGTTGATCTGCTTTGTGCATCTGCAGTTGTGACTTGCTGGCACCCTATTCTGAAAGGACAGAAGGAAAGACCACGAGGACAAGTGATTCTGTAGTTATGCACAGGGTTCTTAGAATTCGGGCCCTCACGAAGGGGGAAATACTGGGGAATGACTGGCCAGATTATCTTCTTGTATCTTGTGCATAAGATGTTACAGTGAGGGCCGGGGATGTAGCTCAGTTGGTAGAGTGCTTGCCTGTCAAGCACAAGGCCCTGGGTTCAATCCCCAGCACTGCGCGCGCGCGCGCACACACACACACACACACACAAAAGATGTTACAGTGAATCCCACCATGATGTGAAGTTGCAACGCACCGATAAGAAATATGGAACAAATTAAGGTGGTTTAGAGTTTTAAAAAATAAAGTTTCCTAGTTTCATTAAAAAAAAAAAAAAAAGAGGCAGCAGCAGCAGCAGCAGCGAGAGCCCTCTTGATTTATATTCCTCAGGGCCATCTGAGGAAGTTGTTTAGCTTCTAAGGTGATAGATGAGGGCTGGGTCCCTTCTGTTTGCAGAGCGTGGGTTGAAGGGTAAGTCAGGACAGCAGCTCTCCTCTGGTCCCCATCAGGGACTCCATGGGCAGACTGCGATGGCTGTGTTTATATCATCATTTTTAAGGCACTGGTACCAGTGCAGCCACTCTAAGCTCTCTCTTCCTCTCGCCACCCTCCACATGGAAAGGAGCCAAGTGGGCCCATTTCCCCAGCCACTTCCCCTCAGGGCAGCTGGTACCAGCTTGAAACCTAAGCCAGGCCACACTACAGCCCAGCTGAAACCTGGTCAAACCCTGTTTCTGCAGACACCGCAGGAAGCCCTTCTGTGACCTGGTGTCAAGAACCACCTCAGGACCCAGAGGTGCTCTGCGTCTCTGGTGGGCCCCAAGGAGCCAACTAGCTAGTGAAGCGGATCAGTACTTACTCTGCACACTGAGGCTGTAGTCGGCGGTTACTGGAAGAGAGGAAAGAGGATTCTTTCCTGGGATTTGAGTGTGTTATTCAGAGTCTTTTCTAGGAAAGCTCTTTGGAAGAGGAGGATGGTAGAGGAGTTTCTAGAGAATGGAAAGAGCCCTTGTTTGCAACTTCGATAGCAGAGGGTCAATCCAATGTGCTGTCCCAACCCAACCAAGGTGCCACCAGCTGCCTTCAGAGCAGCTATGCCGCCCTCGTCCTGGGGAACTCTTCTCTGGATGTGCAGTGCTGGAGTGGGACCCCTGGCTTTCCTGGCTGTCCCACAGGCCCCAGGACCCATGGTGCCGTGCCCCAGAAGAGTGCCCAGAGTTTGATTCCATCCCGCCCAGCCACCTCCATCCGTCACCTAGGCTGCATACCTCGGCCTTGCCCAGGCTGGCAGCAGGCACCAGCTCTCACTCCCCATGACCTGACATCCCCTGGTTAATAAGCAGCTCACATACAGACACACGCAGTGCACCAAGAAGCAGAGAAAGGCTGCGTTGCCCTGAATACAGGCCAGGAGGCCCTGGACTTGGCCCAGGAACTCAGTGGCTGTTTCT
This sequence comes from Glaucomys volans, assembly GCA_020662805.1. Classification (NCBI taxonomy): domain Eukaryota; kingdom Metazoa; phylum Chordata; class Mammalia; order Rodentia; family Sciuridae; genus Glaucomys; species Glaucomys volans. The sequence goes on from JAJEJO010000920.1 coordinate 263,650, forward strand.
GTTCTCTGCCCTTTGGTAGCCTTCCTCGGGGCTACGGAGGGAGGGAAGCTTGGATCCCCACCCAGAAGCCCTAGAAGATGGCAATGTCCACGAGGTATTTATTAATCAGTGAGAGATTGATGTGAACCCTCCTGGCAGAGTAGTAGTCCTTTTTTCTAAAAGAGGACAAAGTTCTGCCCTTCCTTCTTTCAAAGCTATTTCTGCCAGAGCCTTGGGTCCCTGCTCATTCAAACATCAATCCCCCACCATCCCTCTCGCTGGTCTCCACGAGCTGCCCAGGTGGCACTCTTCCTACCCACCCTCTCCCCCCATCTCCCATAGCATTTTATCTCCTGGGTTTGGAGATGTCCTTGAGAGGTCCTTGTGGAAGGAAACGGAGCCCCCTTCTTGTCGCATTGGTTTGAATCCAACCCCACAAGAGGAACTGGAGCCCTCTCCCTGGGCCTGCCCATTGTCAAGGTCCTGGTCACCTTTGAAGCCTCCTGCAGGGATCTCTATTGCCAACGGAACCTTTTCTAAGCAGCATGACATTTTGGACTTGGAAATCCCTAGACAAATATGTGTCACTTAATCCTCCCCAAGTTGGCCCCCAGTGGAGGTGCTGGCTTAGCCAAGTTTATCAGATACCACTGGTTCTTGCAGCAAACATTCCCTTTGTTCCAGGCATTGTGTTTGGGCATGGGCACACGGGGCAAACAAGGTCAAGTCCCTGTCCTTGAGAAGCAACCAAAGTATTGGAAGAGACCCACAGAAAAGAGGGTCTTCCTCATTCCAGATGCCTCAGACCCAACTCTTTACTCACCCAGCCTCTCCACGTCCCTTTCTTGCCTTTTTCCAGCTCTACAACTGCAGGTGATTCGCTCACTCTAAACCTCAAGTTCCTCATCTGCAAAGTGGGGTTATTAGTAAACTTAATTCCTGGGGCAACGCGAGGATTAAATGAAATGTATTTGTAAGGAACGTAGCAGGGACAGGCACAGAGCAAAGCCTGGCATGTAGGGCTGGATCAGTGTTGCTGTGACTGTTTTCTCCTGAGCGTAACATTTGCCAGGGAGAGTGGTTGATTTGGGCAGAACCGAATTGGGACCCCAGTCCCCCATGCACTAACAACTGTATGCTTTTGGCTAAAATTATTTCTCCAAACATCCATTTCATGAATAATGATGATTTACTTCCCAATAATAAATTAGTTTAGCTGAGCTCAGTGGCACACACCTGTAAGCAACTCAGGAGGCTAAAGCAGGAGGATCACAAGTTAGAGGCCAGCCTCAGCAACTTTTTGAGACCCTGTCTCAAAATATAACTAAAAAGGGCTGGGGTAGGTCAGTGGAAGAGTACTTGCCTAGCATGTGTGAGACCCTAGGTTCAATCTCCAGTACTGGAAAGAAATTAATTAATATATGTGAAAGTACCCAACACATAGCAAGAGTTCAATACATGTGGCCTCCAGGAATTCCTGAAGGCTCTGAAGACCCTAAAGCTTCAGAGGTGCAAAAGAGACTGAAAGAAACCAGCACCTCCCTTAGCCAGTGGCCCCCATTCGCTTGGTTACTCCTCAAAGCTTGACCCTCCCTGATTTGATTCTCGTTGTCCCAGAGAAGCACATTCCCTGATAAACTGTTCCCTCCTCTGTCCTCTGGGCCTCTGTACTAAGTGCCAGGAGGCCCTGGTGCTGTCCACACTCAGTCATCGCCCGCCCGGGATGGGCATTCAGCTCCCCTAATCACTCGCCACCGCTCAACCGCCGCTCCTCACCACCCCCACCTTGGCCTTGTTCTTCCAGCTCCTTAATCAAATTAAGGGAAAAAAGAGGTTTTAGATAGGGTTACTAAATATACTTCTGTTCAGGGGGCAGAGAAAAAGAGAAGTTTGGAGGAGGAGGTAGGGTGTGAAATTCCTTAATGGAATGTGCCCCGAAAGCCTCCTCTCCCTAGAATAAACCCAGAATCACCTATCGGGGCCGCATTTGCCCTGTGACCCAGAGCTTGCACATACATTCTCTCCTGGAGACAGATAGAGCTGGTGGCAGAGTGCCCGCTCCCACAGAGGTCTGCCGAGGGCATCGGGCCTCGTGAGCTGGTCTGACCCTGGTCTATATATTTCACAGGACACCTTGGCCCCAAGGGGGTTGACTTGGCTCTCTGTGGAGCAGGACACCCAGGCAGGGGCTGTTCACAGCTGGGGGTCACAGTTTACCCTTCTGTGTTCTCTCCACACCTCCAGGTTCTAGAACTTTGGGAAGTATTTACTTAAAGTGCTGGCTGTGGAAACCTTTGAAAGGACACTGAAGTATAAAAGAAAAAACAAAAAGTACCTGTAATCCACAGCTTAACCACTGGTAGAATTTTGAGATATGTCCTTTAGTCCTTTAAATGTTTAGAAACACACACACATATTTGTTCAAAAGTGTGTGCATTGGAAAGGGGATTAAATGTGTCTGCATTGTTTATAGCTTGCTTTTATATTTAGTTTATTATTTTTGTGTACCAGTTCATCAGAAGTTCTTCTGAAATATTTTAAAATAGCATTAATTGGCCCGGCAGGGTGGCGCACGCCTGTAATCCCAGCGGCTTGGGAGGCTGAGGCAGGAGGATTGCGAGTTCAAAGCCAGCCTCAGCAACTTAGTGAGGCCCTAAGCAACTCAGTGAAACCCCATCTCTAAATAAAATACAAAATAGGGATGGGGATGTAACTCAGTGGGGGAGTGCCCCAGGGTTCCTTCCCAAGTACCAAAAAAAAAAAAAAAAATAGCATTAATTGGGATTTTTCCCATATTTAAAAATTGAACACAACCGTTAGGAAATAATCGTTGTTCACCTTTATCTGGCCTTCTAAGCCAGGAACTCTGCTAAGTACTTCATGCACATTGTCCCATTTAATTCCCACAGCAACTCTCCAAGGCAGATGCTGATAAACTCATTTTATAGATAAGGATAATGAGGCCCAGAGAGGTGAAAGAAGTTGTCCTCAGTCCCTAAGAACTGGGAGTGCCTACAGGATTTCACAACACAGACACATACATTATTGGAGCATAATGCCTATATCAATGGTCATTTTTAATGACTACATATTATTTTTCAGTCTGGCTTCATCATGATGAACCAGGCTCTTTTCGTTGGAATTGAAGTTGGATATTATGCTTTTGTTTTTTTGTTTTGTTTTGTTTGAACTATTGTCGTGATCATCTTTGCTTAAAATCACCTTGGTCCACACATCTCTCATTGTTTCTTTAGAATCACTTCCTAGAAGTGAAATTACTGAGTCATCCTTTTAAAAGTCTTGTTACAGATTACCAAGTGAGTTTCCAGAAAGCCAACATGCACTCCTACCAACATGTGCACAGAGGGCCCTCTTTAAAAACAATTCCATTTGGTAGGTGGAAATTCTGCCTTTGACTCAATTTACATTTCCTTGACAACTAGCGAGGTTGAACTTTTCTTTTGCGTGTTTATTAGTCAGTTGTAGACCCATGAGTAATTATCACAGCAACTTTGTCATTCCTGCTGGCTCTCTGCCTGTCCCCTCCCCTCTTCTTTCCCCTCCCATCCTCTCTCTCTCTCTCTCTCTCTCTCTCTCTCTCTCTCTCTCGTCTTCAATCTAGACCCAGCTACTTTAGGAGTGCATCAGCTGGGGAGGAATGCGTTCTGGCATAACATGCCCAGCAAAAGCAGAACTTCTGTCTTAATGAGAATGTGTATCCCTCTCTTAGCCACATATTCCCTGTCACTCCCAGCCATGCCATATCCCCAGCCATGCCATGTGGCTCCCGTGGCATTGCCCAACCTCAGAGGAAACGTCAGAGCTCAAGATTTGCTGTCAGCCAAACTGAGGCTGAAATCCGCAATCTCAGGCTGATCTGGAGAGAGGCTGGTTCTGCTCCGGAAGTAACCGAGAAGCAGGCCCGTGCCCTCTGCTTTCTCTTCCCAGGAAACTTAAATTCCGTGTGCTCTCTGGGGAGGTGAGAGAGTGATGAGGCCAGAAGAAGGACCTTGCTTTCTCATGAGCCCATGGCAGAGGCTGCCTGGCTTTCCATAATGAGGTTCTGACAGGGTTCCCATCTTGGAGGAGCCCTGTGATCCTGGCCACTGGAGAAGAATATGTGGTCTTCTCCCATGGGGGGTGTGATCCCCTCTGTGTGGAGCACTGGAAGGGTAGAAGGTGCCACCCAGAGCTGAGGAGAGGCAGGTGCTAACTGGGTAGTCCTGGGCACCCTCGGGTGCACAAGGGTGCCTCCCTTTAGGCACCAGCTGTATACTCAGCTAGAATGTGTCCCTTTGGGTGGGGCTTCTGCACTAAAGTTACCCGGTCCTGCCTGCTGCTACTCCAGGGCCACCTAAGGCCCCTTCTCATCAGGCCGCACCTCCCACTGTCATTGAAGAACTTTGGGATACCCCATTCCATGGCCTCTCTCATCAGCCAAGTTCCAGGTAAAAGCTGGAGCCCCACCTTCCCTTCCTCCTTTTCCACTTAGCATCTTCCTCTAGGACCTTTGACCCAGGTGTTGGACACTCAGTTCCTTCAAGTTTTCCCTGGGTAGAAGCAGAGGGGACCTGAGATCCCTGCAGGTTGGGCAAGTGGAAAAGGTAGAAGTCTGGTCTTGGGACCAGACATTGAGTCCTCTCCTCAGCCTTCAATGTGAGCCCTGTGTGTCTTTATATCAAGACAGCATCTTCCACAGGATTCCTGATTTTGAGTGCATGTCACAGCTCCAGAGGATGTCAGCATTGGCACTTATGATGGAACAGGAGTTGTAACAGGGAACAGAAACCTAAAGATGGTGCTACTCAGGACAGTAGAGCTGCTGTTGTGACAAACATCTGCACCCTTCCTCTGGCAGAGCAGCCGTTATGACTAGGGAGACAAAGATGCCAACACAGCAGTTAGACCCTCAGGGGTGCCATGCAGGATAAAGACAGCTGAAGGGCAAAGGGGTGGTCACTTTGGAAATCAGAGGAGGGAACTCTGACTGACCTGAAGTTGAGAGGAAGCCTTTGCGGAGGCAGCTGCTGCAGCTGGACCTTGAAGACAAGAGGTATGACTGGGAAAGTGACCTCATAGGAGAGGCTGTCCCCACACAGGGGTAAGGAACCAGCAGGACCACAAAGCCAGAAACGCAGCTGGCTGTGGGGAAATTGATGGATCCTTCTAGGTGTCACCGAACATATTTATAGGGTACAGAATCAGACAGGATTCTGCCAGAGGGGCAGGACCAGTATGGAGATATAGAGAAAGAGATTTATTGCAAAGATTGGCTCATGTGGTCATGGAGACTGACCGGGAAAATCTGAACTCCCTCAGGTCAGGCTGGAGACTCTCAGGCAGGGAGTGAGGTTGTGTCTGCAGGTATAATTCCTCCTTCAGGGAAGCCTCAGTTCTGCTCTTGATGTCTTTCAGTTGATTATCTAGAATAAACTCCGTAAAATCAACTGATTATGAACATTAGTCATCTACAAACTACATAGAAACAGCAAATCAGTGTGTGGTTGAATAACTGGAGATCGTAGATGAGCCAAGTGGACCATTGAAGGTACCTGTCAGAAATGGCGGTGGAAAGAGATTAGGAGGTCAACAGGGTTTTCTAGAACACAAGACTCTTGCCACTTGAGGTGTGGGAAATGATGGCATGCTTTAACAGAATGAGCACAGACTGGTAGCACTGGTACATCTTCATGTATTTATGCATTTGTTATATTTTTATTGTTTTGGTTTTTATAATTATTTTCCGTATAAGACAAATGATCCTGGTTTTCGATTGATTGATTGATTGATTGACTCATTCATTCATTCTTTCATTGGTACCAGGCATTGAACCCAGGGGTGCTTAACCACTGAGTCACATCCCAAGCCCTTTTTCTTTTTCATTTTGAGACAGGGTCTCAAAGTTGCTGAGGCTGGCTTTGAACTTGTGCTCCTCCAGCCTCAGCCTCCTGAGCTGCTGGGATTAAAGGTATGTGCCACTGTGCCCGGCTCTTTTTTTTTAATCATATTCAAATGTTTCCTTTTAAAATATATTTAAGCTTTAAAATATGTACTGATGGAAATAAGAATCATCCATAAATTACAGAAAGGAGGTACATGGGTATGCAGAAGTCACCAGGGAAGTACAGGAGGGAGGAAAGCTGAGGAAGCCCAGTCACAGCCAGGGAAGGACCTGAGAGGATTAAAGAAATATCCTTGACTTTCAAGTTCAGGTAATGGCAAATAGGGGTCCATTTTACTGTTTTTCTCCTCTTTTGTTATTTTTGAGGATTTCTATAATAAACGCCTAAGATCCTAAGCCAGTAGCTGCGAATGAGATAAGCCAAGATGGGGAGGGAAAGATGACAGGTGAGGAGGTCTGTCCCGGCTGTGTCTTGCGACCATTCTGTGAGGGCAGAGCCATTATCTTGCCCTGTTCCCAAATTCTCCAGCTGGGTGTCTCTCTGGGAGAACCTGAGGATCCAGAGAAGGAAAGCAGTTTGTCCTGTGCCTCCTTTGGGAATGGCACCTCATTTCTGAGGTAGTTCAGGATAGGTCAGCACATGGACCCTGGTCCCAGCCTGCTCTGCTTCCAGCTGACAGAGCATGGACATGCCTTTGGCCTGAGAACTCTTAGCCTGAGAGAAGAATGGATTTTTAAATTAACATATGTATATATGTATATATTTTTTAGTTGTAAGTGGATACAATACCTTTATTTTATTTTATTTTATTTTATTTTATTTTTTATATGCTGAGGATTGAACCCAGTGCCTCACGCATGCTAGGTGAGCGTGCTATCACTAAGCCACAAGACTGGACTTTTTGGAACTTTTCATCTGTCCTCTCTCTTCAACCCCATCCAACACTGAATCTAGCAGGTAGGGGTAAGAGGGCAAGATCGTGTGAAGGTCTCCACGTCTCCTCCCATAGCGACCCAGCTCCCCCACAGTCCAAGGTGAACCTCAGCACCAACAGGTTAAATTTTGGGCTGAGGGGAATGAATCAGATGCAGGTGGGAAACCCAGGGGCAGCCACCCCAGCTAGAAGATGAGGCGGGAGTCACCAGCCAAGGCTTGCAGTCAGCCAGCTTGCCTGTTGGTCCAGAGAGACTGTAAGGAGAAGAAAGACTCCACCTCTCTGATCTGATATGGAGAGTTAGAAGGAAGCCCTCCATCCTCTGTGATGTGGTAAATGATTTGCCACGTGAGGCCAGGCCTTTCCCTTTAAGAGCTCAGTGCTAACCAACCCTTAGTGTCACGAGGAACCTGAGGATCAAGAGAACCAGAGGAAGTTTCCACGGAAGATTTGGATTCTGTGCACCTGGGCCTGGGAGAGCCAGTTTTATCACCTTCTGTGGCCCCAAGAACAGATTGACAGAATGAGGTCGACAGACTCCTTCTGACAGTTAAATCTCACTCCCCAGAAAAAAAGAGGAGGAAAATAAGAAACAAGCATCAAAACTTCCCAGTTTTAGAAAGTAAAAATATGCAGCCCAGCCTAGCTGGGCACAATGGCACAGACCTGTAATCCCCGTGACTGGGGAGGCTGAGGCAAGAGGATGGCAAGTTTGAGGGTCAACCTGGGCAACTTAGCAAGGCCCTGTCCCAAAATAAAAAAGGTTGGGGATGTAACTCAGTGTTAGAGCACCCTGGGTTCAATCCCCAGTAACAGAAAGAAAAGAAAAAGTGCAGGATCTGAGGTGGTTCAGGTACAAGAACTCAGGCCTTGCTCCGGAGCCCTGCTTTATCTGGACTCACCCTCAGAGGCCTAACTGTGCCAGGGCATGGAGTGCCCAAGGAGGTTGGAGTTTAAGTGCACCAAAAGGGGAGGTGAAGCTTCAGGGTGAGGGAGGACAGTGTGGAGAACCAGGCGGGGCACTCCTGTTGGGGGAAATGTAAAGTGGTGTGCGCTATGGAAAATAGTTTGGAGGTGCCTCAAAAAGTTAAAATAGAATTACCATATGATCCAGCAATCCCACTTCTGGGCATATACCCAAAAGAATTGAAAACAAGATCTCAAAGAGATATCTGCACTCCATGTTCATCGCAGCATTAGTCACAATAGCTGAGAGGTAGAAGCAACCTAAGTGTCCATTGACAGATGCAGGGATAAAGAAAATGTGGAACATGTACACCACAGAATGATATTTAGTCCTAAAGAAGGAAACTGGGTCATAGAGTCCAACATGGATGGAACTTGAAGACACTTTTCTAAGTGAAAGCCAATCACAAAAAGATAAATACTGCATGATTCCACATAGGAGGTGTTAAAGTCATTAAACTCTTAGAAACAAAGTAGAAGGGTGGTTGCCAGGGGCTGGAGTGGGGTGGAGGAGGGGAGTTGTTCAATGGGTGTAGAGTTTCAGTTTCGTAAGATGAAGTTCTAGAGATCAGTTGTATAACAATGTGCACACAGCTAAGGCTACTGGACTGAACACTTAAAAACAGTTAAATATTATTATTATTATTATTATTATTATTATTATTATTTGTAGTACTGGGGATTGAACCCAGGGTCATTCAACTACTCAACCACTGAGCCACATCCCCAACCCTTTTTATTTTTTATTTAGAGACAGGGTCTCACTAAGTTGTTTAGGCTCTTGCTAAATTGCTGAGGCTGGTTTTGAACTCACGATCCTCCTGCCTCAGCCTCCCAAGCTGGGATTACAGGCGTGTACCATCACGCCCAGCTGACCACAATTTTTGAAAATGGAAGTGAACCCAATTATGCATGTGCCAGAGGCTGGCTCGGTAATGAATTGTGGGGTGCAAGCCTGTCTATTGTATAAGTATACCCGACATCTGTGGCTTGGCGAGCTCCCCCTCCAAACCTTACCAACCCTGGTCTTCCCTGGGGCACAAAATCTGGAAGACCCAAACAGCATCTTCACACCCATTGGCCATTTCCCACAATACCCCAAACTGATTTTGTTCTATTATTTGAATCTGCTATACACTTTACCTCTTCACTAATAACAGTAGTACTAATAACTAGCATTTATTGGAAATCTACTCCAAAGGAATTATATCAGATATGATAGTAAGGTAAAATTTAACTACAGTCAAAACAACCATGGAGCAGGGCATGGTGGCTCAGTCCTATAATTCCAGCTACTTGGGAGGCTGAGACAGGAGAATCACACATTTAAGACCAGTCTGGGCAATTTAGGGAGACCCTGTCTCAAAATGTTAAAAAAGAGCTGGGGGCGTAGCCCAGTGGTAGAGCACCCCTAGGTGCAATCCTTAGTACTCAGGGCTGCAAAGCAAAAAAAAACAAAACCAAAACAAACAAAAAACCCCAACTCTACAAATTCCTCTAAATTGCCATGAAGTAGCCCAGAGGAAGGGCCAAAAGTTTCTGTGCAGCTTTCTGGTCATTCAGACCATTCTGTCTTTAAGATAACTGTGAACTATTCCTGATGGAGAACGGGAGATACGAGGGCACAAGAAATTCCCACTCATCTTCAGACTTTCCTTGATTCTTTTTAATATTAAGGCTCCGTCAAAAGTCTGACAACTGAGAGATTGTCATCAGCCAATATCCCCTCAGCCGTGGCCTTCACAGTCTGAAGGACGCTGACGATCACATGGAGAACAATTCTCTGCAGTGCAAACCAGAAGGGCCATTTGCAGGCACCGTGGCGTAAAAATGAAGCCTTCTTTTAGAAGAAGCCTTAGCAATTGTGGAAGCAGGGGGAAAGATAAACAGAACTGAATGTCTTTGGGGGAAGAAAGTTAATGAAATCTTCGATTTTATTTTGATTTTATCTGGGAAACCTAATAAATATAGACAAGCAGAGGGAAAGGCAATAAGAATTTCAGCCTTTTCAGTGTTGTTTTACTTTTTTCTTTGAAATATATATGTAATGTAAAGCATGAGAAGTCACTAGAGCTACATGTATCTACATGAAAAAATCTTCTAAAAAATCCTAACGGTGAGTAAAGAAAGATACACGAACAATATGCACAGAATTGGTGAGGCCTATGTAAAACTTGAAAACTGAAAAATAATAGTTTCCAAAGTTGTCTGTGGATTTTTGTAGTGAATCTATGTGTAGAATGATAAACCCCAAGTTCAGGAGGGAGGTTGCCACTGAGAACAGAGAGTGAGGCTGGGACCTGGCTCGGTGGGGAGGCGGGCTTGGCACGCAGAAGTGAGGCCCTGGTTTCATCCCCAGTGCTGCACGTGAGCAAGAAGGAAGAGTTCAAAGGGCATGCAGGGAACTCCAGTTGAACCACCAATGTTTTATTTCTTCATGGTGTGTATGTGGGTATGTATTATGTTTTCCTTGTACTTTTAAAAACTATTTTTCTTAGTTGTGGATGGATTTTTATTTTATTATTTATATGTGGTGCTGAGAATCGAACCCAGTGCCTCACACATGCTAGGCAAGTGCTCTACCACTGAGCCACAATCCCAGCCCCCCTCAATAATGTTAATGGATGTGCTGGTTACTGTGAGATTACACCAAATGGTGTGTGTGTTCCGGAGGGCTGGGCCTGAAGGTCAGCAAGGAACCATGGCCTCTCTACTCCAGGCATGGACTGGGCCCCTCACATACTGATTCCCATCTCACTGTCTACTGTCCACGTCCGATGAGTGAGGAAGTGGGGACACGGGTTAAGTAGCTTGCTGAAGATCATAGTCACTACCTACTGAGTGCCAATCTCTGCTTTTCCATAATCTCCAAAAGGTAATGTTTTGGGAAAACTCTGATAGCACTGAATCATGCAGCTGGAGGAACAAGGCAAATCACAAAATAAAACACTGTCCACGTGGGATGAGTCCTCTCTAAGGGAACTCATCAGCCTGAAGCCTGAATCTCATTAGCCTAATGTACTAAGCCCTTTCCTTCCCTCCCTATCCCACTTTCTTTTTAATTGACATTTAGTTGCCTGCAGTCTGATTTCTTCTAATCCCTGAGCTTCGGGCCCCTGATCTTGAGGGACGAGAAGCATTGCTACCAACCCTCATCAAGCCATTATTCCTGGGCATGTGGGCTCCACATACGCCTAGCTTTATTTCCCTTTCTGTGTGTATACTGCTTTAACTGGGCAGTCGCAATGCCTCACTCCTGTTGACGTGGGTTGGGGGGTAGGTAATCAAACTCTCCACTTCTACTTGGGTGAGATGAGGTCAGCAAGATGTGTGGCATTGAGACGGGCACCCCATGAAGGAAAATGATTCTTGGCGGCGGCTCACCTTGTTTTGGGCCTTGTTTGCGTTGCTGTGCAGTTGTAATGGAAAACGAATAAAAATAAAAATCCTGGGGCCCTTTTTGGCCAGCACTTGGGAAGTTAATCCCATTGGCCTGGCAGAATTCCAGATCAGGTCCCTGCATTCTGCTGGCAGAAGCCGCCTTGTGCAGTTAGCTGGGGATGTGACTCTGCCTTGCTTCTTTCCCAGCTCCATGTGCTGTCAGGGAACAGCTGGCCCTGCCCCACCCTGGACAGTCCTACATTTAAGCTGGACTCAGGAGGATCCTCTCTCCCCTGGCCTCCCCTGGGAGATGAAAGAGATCTGGGTTCAGGAAATAGTTTTAAACTGTTATCTCCTACAATTGAAAGCTACATGTGTGTCTGTCTGAGTGTGTTCGCACAGTCCCAGAACCAGACTCCTCGGTTGGAAAGGCTTTTCAGGAATCATTTAATGTCTTCCCCATATATTCCCTCCTTTTGTTTTGTGACATTTTATTAGGCAAATTTAAAGTGTCTCCATATCTGAAGCGCTTTGAAATTCACCCCCATCCACACCAATAAGCTTCTGTGTTTCTTTGTTTTCTTGTGGTGCTGGGGATTGACCCCAGGGGTGCTTTACCACTCAGCTACATCCCCAGACCTTTTTATTTTTCATTTTGAGACAGGGTTTTGCTAAGTCACCCAGGGTGACCTTAAACTTGCAATCCCATTGCCTCGGCCTCCCGAGTCCCTGGGTTAACAGGCGTGTACCGCCACACCAGGGCCCAATATGCTTTTGTTGCTTCTTTTAATTGTTTTACATATTTTCCCCTAATGCTTAGTGTTTATTCCCATATGAAATTTATTGCATTTCATGATGTGAGGAATGGATCCAAGCTAATTCTTCTTCATACAACAAACTTCTATTCCCAATAAGGTGTATCGAACAGTAATTTCTAATGGCATAACATCAGCAAATGACAACCTGAGAATCAGTTTTTAGTATCTGGAAAAAATAGGAATGACATTGATATATCTAATATCTTATGTCTTCCTTTTTGTCTTTTCCTTTTTATCTGAATTAGACTTTTTTTTTCCCCTGGAACTTTTACATACTATTAAAATCAGGCTTTGCTGGAATGTTCCAAAGATTGTCTATCTCACGTTTTATATTGGGGAGCTATTAAGTAAAAAGGATCAGGAACAAGTAAGGGGAGACAAGGCAGTTTTCTGGAAAAGACCCCTCATACCAACACACATTTGTGAATACTATACTGTGACTGCAGCCGCCTGCCCCCAGCTCCCAGGTCAGAGAATGATCCTCTCAGGGGCTGTCCTTCCATGGCCTCATAGTGCCCCTCCCACAATTGCTCTGTCAGACTTTTGGGGGAAAACTGACTTTTGAGGACAAAACTCTATATGTGGGTTAATTTTGAGGGGTGAGGGTGGAGTAGGAGTTGACCATGAATGTGATGCATTCCAGGAAGAAGGAGGACTCTGCTCTCCTCCGATGAGTCATGGAAGAGAAACGTTTAATGTTTGCAAACAACTCCAGCCAAGCCTCTGCTTTCTGGTGCTCCACCCATCCCCCATCAATGCAAATTTGGACCCACCTGAGAAGATTTATATATTTAAGCTGGAAGGCCAAACAAGAGGCCATGGGTCATCACCATTTGAGACAGGAAACAGAGAAGGGGAACAGGTGTCTTGTATCTCTGGACTTCAGCATGCGAGATACAGTACAGGACCTTAGAATAGGTGGATCTCAAACAGGACCTGCTCTGGGTGGTGCAAGAAGATCAGGTGAAAGCACAGGACTATCCCAAGGGCCCACGCCTGCAGATTTCCAGTCAACCCACATCTGCAGAGAGACGTGGATCAAGAGAAGCCACGCTGGAAGAAGGAGCCAAGGGGTTGCAGAAAAGAAGGTCAGGGCTGGGGGTAAGGGCAAGTCTTGCAACTGAGGAATGCTGGGGTCTGCTGCTTTTAGGGAACAATGAAGGACAAGTGAGCTGGAGAGAGCTGAAGCAGGCAGGGAGGGTGTGCTGGGAGCCACCGCCCCTTAGCCGAGGCAGACTGCTGGAGCCAGATGGGGCTCATGATGCATCCTTCCAGATGGAACGGATCAGGCATGTCAGACACACTTCTGAGGATACACAGTGTTCCCCTCCTTCCCCCTCCCCGAAATGAGGAGAGAATCACAAGGTGACTTGGGAGGGCAGCCAGTCTCCTGGGATCTCTTCGGAACTATCAGGTAGCTACAGCAGGATCACAACAGGCAATGTAAACATGTCTCCGCAACCACCCCCCACCTTTTCTATTGTGGGACATCAAGGGAGTGAGTTGGTCAGCCTTGGGAACAAAGGTCCTATTCTAGGAATTTGTCCACAGCAACCCTATCCGCTGCCCGCTCCATCCTTGGGTTCCTGCCAGACTGAAACTCTACCTGCTCACTGCTGCTACCACTACTGGCACCCAGCAGGGCCGGGAGGGAGATCGGAAAGGCTCATTTAAAATTGAAATGGCACTTAATCACTCATTTTTCTACCAAGCTCAGGAGGCCATGTCATCTCTGCATTTTAAGCATTTCACTGTTTAAGGTCTCAGCACCTTGGGGAGGTGGGTGAGGAAGCAGAGCAGCGAAGAAAAACTTTTGAAATGTTTCCACAAAAATCAAAGAGCAAACCGACTGGAGGGGAGAATAGATGCTATATTTAAACTACATTATCCCATCAGGGAGCTATGGTCTCGAAAACCATTCCAAAGTCCTTTGTTCGGCACTGCTATACAGGTTTCTTTCTTTCTTTCTTCTTTTATTTTTTATGTCTTTCTTTTTAAGATGGTAACTTTTTTTTTTTTTCAAAGCAGTAATTGCAAAGGAAGCAAAGGGCTTCGTTCATTACTTCGGTAGATGGATATTCATGACCTGCCTGCATGCCTGGCACTGTGCTAGGTGCTGGGGACACAAAGTAAATGAGGGAAGACTAGGGGCCCTGGGTGCAAATAATTATCATGCACTCATTCAGTCACATTTTATCATCTCCTAAGTGCACAATTCCTGTCCTCCTGGGGTTTGTAACCTGGTGGAAGAAAAGGGCTATGAGAAAAGGAAAGCATATTTATCATGTGTGTTTGCCCATTTGCTACTCCTTCTGCCCCCAGTGCTGCTACTCTTGACCTTGGATATTCAAATGTCTCTCTATTACTCATGGCTCACTTCTTAGAGGGAAGGTCCCACCCACTGGCCCCCTCTTGTCCCTCACACAGGGGAATCCATGGTCCAGCAAAGTGGAGACATCAGGTTGGTCCTGGGTATATGAGTGGACATGGAAATGTGAATGCCGTCAACATTTTTGGGGAGGGGGTGCTTAAAGCAATGCTTGTAAGGAAGGAGTGCCAAGTCCTAAGCCCTGGGACACCCACAGGGAAGGAGGGGAGGCACATGAGAAGAAGGCTGAAAGGGAGCAGCCAGAGAAGTAGAAGGGAGACCTGAGTTCCTATCCTGGAGTTCAGTACTATGTAAAGTGCCATGTGAGACCCAAAAGCCTCTAGTTTCTGGGGTGATGAGGTTGGAAATGCTGGAAAGGCCTCCATTGGGGAAACTTCATCTTGAAGGGTGATGGGGGTTCGCCAGGCAGATCCAAGCTGAAGAAACAGCCTGAGCAGGGGTGCAGAGGAACAGTAATGGTTCAACTGCCAGGAGCTTAGGAATGGAGGGGAGGTTATGGGGAATATACGGAAGATACAACTACCAATTGCCATGGAAGAATCCAGGACATCTCTAAACAGGCTTCCACGGTGCTGTGCTAGTTATGTCTGCATCCTCTGAAACAGATCTTTAAATTTTCTCAGTGAAGTGTACATTTACTTTTTTTTAATTTTTAAAGCATTCTTTTTTTAACCTTTATTTATTTATTTTTATATGGTGCTGAGGATCAAACCCAGTGCCTCACATGGGCTAGGCAAGCGCTCTACCACTGAGCCACAAGCCCAGCCCCTATTTATTTATTTTTATAGCCCTAACATTTGCAGGCCCAACATTTTCAGCAACAGGATTTTCCTGTGGGGCCTTGCTTGCCAAGGTATGGGTGGGGCCTGAACCAGCAGCATCCATATCACCTGGCAACTTGTTAGAGATGCCAATTCTTGTGCCCACCCAAGACCTACCAATTGAGAATTCAGAAGTAGGGCCCACCAATCTGTTTCACATGCCCTCCAGGTGATGCTGAGACCTCAACCACTATTTTAGGGAAGTACTTCCCCTCTCTGGGTCATGCAAGTCAGATGGAGCTGACCACAGTCCCTGTTTCCACACCTGGCCATAGGACCCAGAGGAATTCTGAGGTCTTTTTCTACATTGGAATCACTAAACCAGCAAACTGTACACTGGAGATGCCTGGGACCATATATGCCCCCGCCTGGAGTGGTAGACTCAAGAGGTGGAGAGCTCAGTGACTCTGAACACATGATCAAGCTGTTTTGAGTTTGGAGTCTACTCCCAGTGAGTCCTTTTTTATATAAACATCAGCTAAAGGTTAGAGTTTTGAACACCCAGTCATAAAAAGAACGCTTATTAATGTAGGGACCCAAATGGGGGGCAGGTGGAAAGGAGGAGGGAAATTCTGGAAAAGACTTCCTGTTGAGTTTGGCAAATTCTTAGATGTTAAGTTTGTGGGCATGTAGAAACAGTGGTGGTCACAGGTGCTAGTATGTGATCAGTAAAACAAGCCACACCAAATTGAACACATTTCCATAAGAAGATCACCATTGTACCAGAATAGGGGATCTGGAGACTATGGTAGACAAGGTATCCAGAACGTTGTTCTCTTATTAAGTTCTTACAGATAAAGTGGAGAAATGTGGGCTAGGAAATAGTGCAGTAGATTGTCCTGATCAAAGTCACTTTAAGTGACTTTGTATGACAAAGATTTCAATATCTCAGGCTGTTCAGCCCATCATTATACTCAACAAGCATGGTCCCAGAGAAGATGGGACTGTTCAGGTTTGTTCCTACTGGGCCTCCTTGGTGTAAGCATCTTACTGTGCCAGTTTGAGTTAGATTGTATAAATGGGTATTTCTCATATAACATTACCTTGAGTCAAGCTGACTACCTCAAGTACTCAACCAAAGAGCGGTGTGTTCCAGCGCTGGGTGACAAAACATCATGGAGATAAGGAAGCAGAGAGCCTTTTAAGATTTTTGCTCTCCTGACTTTGGAATTTATGGTCAAGATGATTTTATAAGAATTGAACACTTAAGTCCAGTTGATCAGTTATTTTCAATTTGGAATGAATGTCTAGAAAGTTCTTTTGGATAGAGACATAAGAATCGTGCTTACCAAGTTTGTGTGCAATGCAAATCTGGGATGTATAAACTAAAACACTGCTTGAAGTTGAAGACTCCAGAAGGCCAGGAACAGGCCAAAATGAGCATAAGAACATTCAATTATAGTCTGAGTTCAGTGCCTGGGTTAAAAAAACCAACCATGCAAGTACAGGATGAGCAGATTTAACATAATTGCAGTTTGTATGTGAAGAATTTGGTTTAAGTTGATTGTTAACACAAATCAACAATGTATACGGGAAAGGACCTAGAACAAAGGTGGGCAGTGGAAACTTCACTGCAAGACCATGCCCAGACTTTTGTGTTCAGTCTTGGGTGTCATCTCCAGAACTGGAGACAAAGACACCAGGGGACTGCGCACTTGCCGGATAGGAAGACAGTTCAGGGCTATTCCTTTTAGTTAGGAAAAGAGGTTTTTAAGTGAAATAGATACCTTGAAATACTCAAAGAAATCTCACACAGAAGAGGGATTAAACTTGTTCGGAGTAGTTTCAGAGGGCTAACAAGAACCACTGTAAAGAAGTTAGCTGGGGGGATGTGGATTCAGCCTGGAATTAGACTGCTGTAATGATTAGAGCTGTCCAAATATGGAATAGACTGCCTTTTGCAATCTCCATCTCTTTGCGGGAGGGCTGCAGAGGGTTGGGAAGTTGTCTGGGGCCTCTTTTGCAAGTCACTCTTTCTACTGGCTTTTTCTGTCTGACTAGTTTTTAAAACCAACCTGTCTTTTACCAGCTAATGTTCTCTTTTATTAATACCTTTGAAGTTCTTTGATCAAATCATTAATCTTTCTGATTCACACTCTCTTCTTTTTTTCCCCTATCCCTGACTGAATATGGATGCAATATTTGCTGAACAATAGTCTTAAACCCACTCTTACTCTCTTAAAACTTTGTTAACAAGAAGCAAGTATAACACAATGCATTAAATAAGTTGGGAACAAGCTTCTTTTTTTCTTTTCTTTTTTGGTACTGGGGATTGAACCCAGGGGCACTCCACCACTGAGCCACATCCCCAGCCCTATTTTGTATTTGGTTTAGAGACAGGGTCTCACTGAGTTGCTTAGGGCTTCGCTAAGTTGCTGAGGCTGGCTTTGAACTCGCGATCCTCCTGACTCAGCCTCCCAAGTTGCTTGGATTACAGGTGTGCATCGCCACGCCCGGCTAAGCTTATTTCTACATAAGAGAAACTACATATTTCTGCCTTTGGGAGGCTGGGTTTATGATCAATTTTAGCAAACAACCTATATACAACAGGTTTCAGAGATGCTAACAGGTTGAGGAACCAAGGGCATAATTGGTATGATAATGTACATAGGACCAATTCTGGGCTAAAACTCCCACTGTTTCAGGGGGTATCCCATTCTCCAGTAAATAAAAAGCTTGCAAAGAATAGTCTAGGAGAGTGATGGAATGTGTCAATAGTACTAATGTGGATGAACACCTTTTCCATCCCTGAGAAACCTGTAATGCAGTCTAACCTTGTTTCATCTCTTTTAAACCTGACTAACTTTCACGGCCATTCTCATGAGGCAAGTAATTCAGAGGCCCTCCAGTTTTTTCACAAATGGAAATCAACAAATTTGAGTTAGGCAAACCCTTCAATGGGTGTGAAGACCTTTGCAAGTCGCTAATGGGTTGGAGATGGCAGGAGTCTCATTCATTCCAACAGCAGGTGTTCAATAAATGATGAGCATATTCTAGTGGCTGCTGTGTACTGAGGATGGACAAGGTAGACAAGTCCTGTTCTCACAGAGCTTACGTCCTGATACTCCATGAGATATTAGGAGGCAAACAGTAAACAGAAAATACTGTATCAGAGATAAGTGCTGTGGAAAAAAAGAAAACCTGAATAATGTTATATGGAGAGAGTAGGGATTTTAGATGGAGGGCAAAGGCATCTTTGAGGAGGGAACTTGTAAACGAGATTGGAATGATAAACTGGAAGGAGGTGGGGAAGACCCAAAGAAGAGCATTCAAGAGCATTCGAACAAAGGCGAAAGTTAGGAACCCCTCCAGAAGCTCCTCAAGGTGCCAGAGGCAGTTACAACCCCAAGCAGAGATAGGGGCCACAGAATAGAGATCCGAGGCTTAAACTAGTCTCCAAGCCCAGAAAGATAACAGTCCTTGGGCTGGTGTGGTGGTGCATGCCTGTAATCCCAGTGGCTTGGGAGGTTGAGGCAGGAGGATCTTGAGTTCAAAGCAAGCCTCAGCAAATTAGCACGGCCCTAAGCAACTCAGTGAGACCCTGTCTCTAAATAAAATACAAATTAGGGCTCAGTGGTGGAGTGCCCCTGAGTTCAATCCTCAGTACCAAAAACAAAACAAAACAAAAACAAAAAAAAGAAAGGTAACAGTCCTTCTGCCAGCAAACACTTCCATTGGTGCTGAAAGAAATGAGGTCAAGAAGAACTGGAGAACTGGTAAGCAATGGTGCAGAGGTAGTCTCAGAGGACAATGAACCAGCAGCCCTCCATTACCACACCCCCACCATGCAGTCACCTGCCCCTCCTGAAGAGGCTGTGACCTAACCAGTTTCCACCTTGCTTCTCCTAGGCAGTGCATTGCCATACACTAGAATTTTGTTTCATGTAGGGTTTTGTTGGTCCTTTTCCAAGTATCAATCAAAACTGCATGCCAGCCTCCACTCCTTGGAAATAATTAAATGAAATGACGTGCCTGCTTTTTTCAGCTGGGTAATGCACTGTGATTTGCATCTGCTGAAGGAATCTATCTGAGGCCCTGAGGCTGAGCCATGTAGGACAACTAAGGTGGTTTTTGCTCATGTGGATGGTGCCCTATTGCTAAACACACAAGTGCACTAAATGCTTTCTTCTGCAACCCATTCCCTTCAGAAAGCTGCTTCTCTTTGAGAGGAGAAAAATGTTGGTGAATTCAATGGAAAGGTCCTTTCCCCTGTTAACTACGATTTCCTATGTTAAGTATGGTTTCCTTACATTGCCAAAATTCCTTTTATCTTGCTGTGACTTAGGCTTTGTACAGACCTTACCAACGGAGCAAATTATCAGTGGCTCACGAATAGGTTTTGGATTAAAGGCTCTTTTTCTCCCAATGGGGGAAGTGGGGACCTCTTTTACTGAAAAGAACCTTCATCTTAACGCCAGAGTCAAGCACCTTCTAGCACAAGTCTAGCTGCTGTTTAGCAGCTACAATAGCATAACCCGTGAGTTCGATGCAGACAAGTATCAAAGGCTGTGTGGGTTATGAAAAATGAAATAAAACCTCCTCCCCCAGAGTGGGGTTCCCTCAGTCAGGGCACAGAACCCGCAGAGGAAGGCAAGGCTGGTGTTGGCGTGCGATGGAGCCCTCGGCTGGGGTGTGGGATGCGGTGTTCCCGAGGCGACAGATGAGGGATTTGGGATGTGTGGGAAGGGAACTGCGGAATTCCTCCCCCCCCCGGATCGTGAGGGGGGCTCTGAAGGAGACAGATTAGGATGCGGAGAGCGCGGCCCCGGCTGCCGAGGGCGAGGAGACGAGCCAAGGACACCAGCCCTGGCGCGCTTCGGGGACGCCCGGCTTGGACTGCGTTCCTTGCCTTCCTAGCCACCCTCGGGGCAGCGGGCCCAGGGAACCCACCGCGGACCCTTACCCCCCGCCTGCAGATGGACGGAGTCCCGGGACGACCCTAGCTGAGGACGGTCCGCGCTGCCCTCCGCAAACCCCGGGCCGCAGGGGGCAATGGGCGGGCGCGGCGCGCGGCCTCGATCCGGGTTCCTGGGGGCGGCGCGCGGGAGGGGGCGGGGCTTGCGCGGCGGCGTGGGCGCGCGGCGCGCGGGAGGGGGGAAGCCGCGGGAAGGGGGCGGGGCTGCACCGCCCGCGCCGCGCTGGGCGCTCTCGGCCAATGAGCGGCGTCCACATGCCGCGGCGGCGGCGAGAGGGGAGGCAGCGGCCGATAAATGCTATTAGAGCAGCCGCCGCGGAGCCGTCCCCGACGCCACCTCCTTCTCCTCCGCCGCAGTTTCCTCCGCCGCTGTCGGGGTGCGGAGCTGAGGGGCCCGGGCGAGCGCGCCGTGCACCTCCCCGCCGGCTAGCCTCCCGCGCTCCATTCCGCCCCGAGGGTTGGCTGGGCGCCCCCTCCTCCGGCCCGGGCGGTGCCGCGAGTCACTTTGGCAAAGCGGGGAGGGGGCTCGGGGCCGCGGCCTGCGCTCCCTGCGTGCGGCTGTGGGCCAAGGAGGCCCTCCCTCTGACGTGGAGAGGGAGCGTCGGGAGCCCCCCACTCGCCCGGCGGGGCCCGAGGCGGGCGCCGGCGAGGGGCGCCGGCGAGAGGGTCGGTTGTCTGGGGGAGGGGGCTCGGGGTGATTCAGCGCCCGGCGAGGCGGAAGCGGCCTGAGGAGGAGGAGGAGGAGGAGGAGGGGAGAGCCAGTCCGCGCCTGGGCGCTCGGGGTGGCACGAGCCCGCGGCCCGAGTGCGAGGCGGAGGCTAGGAGGCCGCGGGGACGCGAGGCGAGGCCGGCCGGGCCCCCGCAGCCATGGAGAACGCGCACACAAAGACGGTGGAGGAGGTGCTGGGCCATTTCGGCGTCAACGAGAGCACGGGGCTGAGCCTGGAGCAGGTCAAGAAGCTCAAGGAGAGATGGGGCTCCAACGGTAGGTGCCGGGCGCCGCGGCTGCCGGGGCACCGCGCGGAGCGGCGCGGGCCCGAGAGCCGGGAAGATGGCTGACCGGGCTCCACCTCGTGGGTCTCGGCTCCGCGCCCGCCGACGGCTGCGGGCAGCCCGGGCTGGCCCCGCGGGAGAGCGGCTGCGGGTGGGGGCCGGGCCTCGCGTCGACCTCCAGGGTCTCGAGCCCTTGACCTTCCCTGCACGCAGCCTGCTCGGCGGCCTCTCGTCTCCAGCAGCTGGCTCCGGTGAAGCGGGGGACGGACGAGCCTCTTGCAGCAGGATTGAGCCCTGCGAGACGTTTTCTTGTCCCCTGCCGATTTATGAGGCGTCGATGTAGTTGAGAAACCCTCTGACCGTTCTTGTGCTGCCCAAAGTTACACATCTGGCAGAAGTGATGACCTCGCTGAAATGGCTCCTTATTTCAGGAGCCATGAATGATTTTACAGGCCAGACTTAAGGCCATTGATGACAAGTGCTGCATATTTTTTGGGGTATCATTTTAGGGTGCCTGTATTGGGGAGAGTGATTGTTCATAAGCTGGGTCTGTTTTTCAGAGACTTTGATGCTTAAAATTTCAGTACTTTTTAGAAAGAGCGCTATTTTCTCTTTTTTTTTTTTTTTCCCTCCTGGCACGTTGCTTGGTGAATTTCTCCATTCTACAGAGTTGCCGGCTGAAGAAGGTGGGTGATCTTAACGTGTTATTTCTGTGTATGTGTGCACTGATGTTAAGATGACAGTTATGACAAATATGTTTGTTTCTAACAGGAAAAACCTTGCTGGAACTTGTGATTGAGCAGTTTGAAGACTTACTAGTTAGAATATTATTACTGGCAGCATGTATATCTTTTGTGAGTATAAAAAGAATTATTTTCTCTTTTCCCTGAAAGCTGAAAACATTCCCTTAGGTAAACCAGAAAACAAATGATGTTCATTGGGTAAAAGCATTTGGAGAATTAAGCTGTGTCTCCATATTTAAGAACAAGATAACCTCGATATTCCTTCTAAACAAAATACTTGAAGCTAATCATGTTTGGGAAAATTGATGCCTGATATTTACAGGGTGGGAAGAATTTATTTCCAAATGCATAGGGTCTTACAAAGTCTTGGGGCTTATGAGCTTTAAATATCAAAGAGCTTTAAATATCAAAAAGCTTTTCATTGACAGGCCTTTTTTTGTTCTCTTTTCTTTGATTTGTTTATCATGTTGTAAGATCATACTAAGATGATGTTAAACTCTTTGTGGGCTGTAAATAGAACTTAACAAAAGGAATATTCCAGTTGCTTTCCCTTCCTGGTAGTGGCAAGGTGACAGTTCTTGACAGTGACAAGAATGATGACGGCAATGATGGCACCACTGTTGACCAAATTTGGTCACTGACCTTCAGGATGGTGTATTTATCTAAGTTGGACCCCCGTCTTGAGTGATTCCTAGGTTGAGAGAACACGGTTCAGTACATTCTAAATCTCTTAAAAAACTCAGTGTTTTATCTCCTCCTCTACGTGGCTTGCCTGAGTCCCATATGGTTGCTAAGAAACTGGTGAAATGCAAAGAACTACAGCAGAAAAAAGGTGATGGAGGTGGCAAGGATATTTCTACATTATTAATTTTTTTTTCTGTTCAGTATTTTATATTGCATTTTTTCTTGGGCCGTAGACTTGGTAGTTTTCCTAAAAATGGTCATGAAAAAGATACAGATGTTCCTAATCTTAATGGCATGAGGTGCCTTTTGTTCTTAAAAATACTTTATTCTTTAAAAACACACATACACACACGCGCGCTCACACACGCACATACACGCTGGGAAGTGAAAATTACCTGGTGCAATACTTTGAGGCTTTGCAAAACTGACACAGCTTCAAGGTTTCATTTTTGTACATATATACGTGCACAAGTCCTAGGGATCTACCTCAGCCTTTATGACAACCATACCGTAGAGTAATATTAGAGAACTGAATAAACCAGTGGGCATTTATTTAGTTCAGGTGAAGAAAGGATTAATTTTGTAGCTTTTTTTTTTTTCTTAAAGTAGATAGTGGCAGTAAGTGGTGACCTTTGGAGTAATTGTGTATATAAATTCTGCCATGAGATTTTATCATGTTAGCCACGTGGTGTGTAGCCATTAATAATTCAGTCCTAAAGAACCTTTCCTGTGGTTTTCATTGAATAAAATTGAGTCCTAGCAAACCATTCAGTATACTGAACTATTCACTCTATACCTTTTACACATCTTGCCATGATTAGTTAAAAGAAAAATTTCCCCAATAAATGACTGCTATTTTACCAATTAAGATAAATGAATAGGACTGTTTGATTACCTATAGTTTTGTTATATTACCATGGGGCAAAATAAGTGATATATTTGAGAGTAGTTTTAAGATTTTATTTATGCTGACCACATAATTTTGAAAGAACTTCAGCTTTGGCAGTTAAATCTGGTGTCCAGTAAGATCATTGGGAATCTCTTAAGTTAATAGCTGGCTTGTACAAGCCAAAGGTAAAATACACTTTAACTGAATTATTCTATGTATTTTAACTTCTAGCAGTGTTGGAAATAATGTCACTGATGTGACAAGAAACAGTTGTGTGCTTGGGTCTTATAGGGTCTCTTCAGTGGCCGGTTTGAATGACTTTATGTTAGCATGTAGAATTAATGTGTTTAATTGTTTTTTGAAGTAACTAAGACTTTATAGTTTGAGCATTTTCAAATTGGTTTTAAAATACTAAAATTTTGTTGTAAATAGGACATTGCCTTTTTAGAGTCATATTTTGGAGTTGAAATTTGAGTTCCTTTGGGCTATAAGTACTTGGAATTATTTTGTTTTATATTATGGAGTGCTAAGTAGCAAAAGAGTGTTTAGGAATTAGTTTACTGTAGAATTCACCTAATTTGCTTTGGCTTGTTTGATCAAGAAATGAATACAGGAAGCTAGGTTTTGTTGATTTATTTATTTATTTATTTATTTAGTCATGGGGGGCTGGAACTACTGCTACATTGTACTTGACCTTTTGTTCCTTGTTTCTTTATCTCTCAAAAAAGGAGGAGCTCAAAGTCTTGTTGTAGTCTTTGTATTCCTGTTGGCCCATCAGGAAAAAACATGGTAGAATATTCAAGTTCTTTTATAAAAATGAACAGTCAGTTCTTGTAGCCATAATAAAATCATCAAGTCCTGCTAGGATAAAAGCATATTTGTGATTAATTTCAAGCATCAAACTGAGTAGTAAAGCGTTAACCATAGTTAATATTTTGCTACAGTAGAAAGTAGGAAACTGCATTAAGATGGCCCATAGGGATAGTTGAACCAATTTTTAATATTCACTAAAATACTTTTCTTTAAGGTCACTTTGATTGGAAGAAGTGAACTGTACTTCTCCCTTTGCATATGAACATTAGAAATTTCTTTGACATTCAAAACTATCATTTCATTTGTGTTTCTATCCTTTTGCCTTCCCAACTTTGCCCTAAATATAACACATCACATGGCTGCTGAACTGGAATGCCTACCCACTCCCTTCCTCTTTTCACTGTTGAGCACCTGCTGTAGACATTGGGGATACAGTAGTGAATAAAATGGACAAAGTTCCTTAACTGGAGTGTATGTAGTACTTTTGAGAAAGAAAAGGATGGGGGCTCTGGGTAAGAGAGGATTAGTTTTTAAATAAGGTGGTCAGTTAAGTTCTCCAAGAGGGTGACATTGAGAAAAGACCTGAGGAATTGCACATTGGCCCATATTAGTCTCACTCACTTCCATCTGTCCAGATCATATAGTCTTCTTTGGTGACAGTTTGCATAGGTTTCTCTACCTTTAGCCCCCATTTCCTACTTCAGCTGCATAGGTTGACCCTACAGTGCTAATAAAACTTTCTAGACCATGGCACCTCTCAACTTTTGTTACATTTTAATCATGTGTATGTGTTTTCCGTGTCACAATTGCTCAGATGACTTTGATCCTCTGGCATTTTCAAAATGTTTGGGATTTATTTGTTTTGGTTTTTCTCAATGATATATTCAGGAAGTATTTGATATTGTATTATATAATGATGTAAGTTTTTTTTCCAGTTTTGGTTTCTTTAAAAATGGTATAACACAAGCAATTTGCTGATTTTGTTTGATTTATTTAAAAACCTTTTTTTGTTTCCCCCTGTGACTTGGGGCTCAAGCCCAAGCCTCATACATGCTGTGCAAGTGCTCTGCCCCTGAGCTATATATCCCCCAGTCCTTGGAGCCTTTTTTAAAATACAGTTTGGAAGATGAAATTAAAAAAAAATTTGGTATATATTTATGATGCCCTTTTTTTGTATGTGTGGTCCTAGAGAGTGAACCCAGGGGCACTTTACCTCTATTTTATGTTCTGTTGTTTATTTTTGTGTAATTTTATGATATGGTCTCGCTAAGTTTCTCAGACTGGGATCAAATTTGCAGTCTTCCTAACTCGGCCTAACTGGTTGCTAGGGTTATAGGTCTGCATCACTGTTGGCCAAGTAATCTAGGGGAACAAATTGTATTCCTAAGTCTGAGAACATTGAAGAATTTTTTTTTAACAGATTTATATCTAGATCAGAAGAGAATGAGTTCTACTTAATTTTTTTTTTTTTTTTTTTTAAAGTCTAAAAGAATGTTTTCCACCCCAGAAAATTACCACAACACATACTGGTGACTGTTGAACCTAGGACCTTGAGTATGCTAGGCAAGTGCTGTACTACTGAACTACCCTCTTTTTACTTTTTGAGACATACTCTTGCTAAGTTGCCCAGGCTGGCCTTGAACCTGTGATCATCTTGCATCTGCTTCCTGAATAGCTAGGATTACATGTGTGTACCACCACACCATCCATTTCCTCTTTATAAAAGTTGTTGATGTGAATTCTGCATTTATTGAGAAAGTGTTTAAATGTCCAGAGGCACAGTGTAAGTTTGAGGATATGAGGATCAAAATGTGCTTATGATCGTTGTTTTTTTCTTTTTTTGAGGAATTGGGGTGCTAGGCATTGAATTCAGGGTGCCTCAGCTCTGCCACTGAGCTGTACTGCCAGTCCCCTTTCACTTTTTTATGGTCTTGTTAAGAGCTTGGCCTATTATCCAACTGAATCATAATATCGTGACTTGTCTCCCAATTCACAACTGAAAACACCTTAATTTGGATTAACATTTGCTTTGTTCATTTCACATCATATCAGAAGTGAGTACTGTAGTTCTACTTTTCAGTGATAGTCATCAACCCAAGGCCTTGAGCAGGCTAGGCAAGTGTTCTACCACTGAGAAATAAACCTGGTCCCACAGATTAGTCTTGTGGATAACTGTCAAAAGATACCCTATCCTAACTTATTTAAGCAGTTTAATGGGCTGGGTGTGGTGGGGCATGACTCTAATCCCAGTAACTTGGTCTGAAGCAGGTTTGCAAGTTTGAGGCCAGCCACTAAGGCCCTGTCTCAAAAAATAAGGGCTGGGGATGTAGCTCAGTGTAGTGTCCCTGAATTCAATCCCTAGTACCAAAAAAAGAAAGTGTAGTTGAGTGTTCATTAGCATGTGGTTATTTCAAACCCAATTGGCACATTTGAAGCTTAAACTCTTGAAAATGTTAGAAGATAGGTACTGTTACTAGTGCAAAGTTCAGAGGAAAGAAGAAACAGTTTATGCCTAAAATTACACTATAGTAGCCTTTTTTTCGACTTTCTTTTGCAACTCTTTATGAAGTGTTACTTTGTTTTGCCACTTATGGTTTGTAACAGTAAATATATATTGAACATCAACTATGTACTAGAGGCTCTTCCCAATTAAAAGGAAATAGGTAATTTGTATTCATCCAACCTATTCTTTAGATTTTTGAGAACATTTACCCCTTCTCCCATATAAATGTTTTGTTATGACCAATCATATTTATGAACTGACCTTAGCACCGTGTTAATAAAGGATCTTGCATTTTGATGTCTCTTGTCCAGTTTTCCTCTTTCCTTTACCCCTCTCTTCATTTCATAGTCTTTTGTCTGCATTATCTTCCCATTTACACAACCCAGGAAGTTTTCTTATCAGTTGAACACACCATATGAAGGACTGCATGCACATTGTCTGAACATGATTGGTGGGATTGCCTCTCACCAGTTAATTAAATATGATTGATCTTCATTTGAACTGTAGCTTTTAATTCTCTGATTATTTTAATTTTTTGTGATGCTGGGGTTTGGACCCAGGGCTGCTTTATCACTGAACTATATCCCCAACCATTTTTATTTTTAAGTTTGAGACGGGGTCTTGCTAAGTTGCCAAGGATGCTTGAATTCTTGATATTTATGGTTTTGAAACATAAGTTTTTTAAAGTATTCAGAAATTGGTGGTTGTCAGTTTTAAGTAGGCTTGGGTACTATCTTTCCATCGTAACACTTGCCCGCTAGTTTCTCATCAAGCAGTAATTAGTATACTGTAGAGCTTTCAAATAACAATATGAATGCCTGCTTTCTATACATTAGGTCAGTTAAAGAAGAGGGTACTGCATTGCATTAATTGGGATTCCTATATTCACCAAAGATTATATTTCACAAGAACACACATTTCTTGAAAAGTGGAGGTTTGTTCTTGTGTTCTGTCACTCTGGCCTTCATCCTTTGCTCAGCTGTTAAGGGATGTTGCTTTAAGTTTGTCCCCAGGCTTGACTGCCAAGAAGGAAATTCATACCCACTTTAACAAGGTGTGAAGCTTATCTTACAGTTGCTAATGCCTCACTGACCTTTTGGAAAGGCCCTCGTGTCACTCTTCATGTTGAGCAATTTTTCTCTCCTAGGAGCTGATTAAGTTTATTATTTCTGATACGGTCTTCTGTGCAAATGTTTAGGAGGCTAGTATCAGCAGCTGTGATCCAGCATCTATCAAAATTCCTAACTTACTAGAGAAGTTTTCATTCTGGCATGAAGCCTGGCCTTAACACTAGTAATGCCCTGTTTGAAAGCATGATGTGGCATATATTGTTTTCATTCTGGTTTTCTGCTAGCCATAGTTCATTAGCTGCCAGTAGAGATTGGCATATGCCCGAACCTGGGTCCTGGCACTTCCTGTTTTTTTTTTTTTTTTTTTTTTTTTTCTTTCTGTGGTGCTGGAGTTTGAACCCAGGGCCTTGTGCTTGCGAGGCAAGCACTCTACCAACTGAGCTATATCCCTTGCTCCTGGTACTTCCTGTTTTATTTTTCCCTGCTCAAATTTATTAATTCACTGTTCCTCAGAAAATTCATATTTGGCCTTGACTTAATCACCTTTCTGATCATTGTTATTTGTTTAAAAGCTCACTTGTGTAGTATTCCATAGTCAGATGGTTTCATTATTGCCATAAATAATGTCGAAAAGTTGACTTTCATTGTTTACTAGATTATTTATTTAGAGACATGGTCTTGCTGAGTTACCAAGGGCCTCATTAAGTTGCTGAGGCTGATTGAACTTGTGATCCTCCTGTGTTAACCTCCTGATTGCTGAGATTATAGGCATGCACCATTGCACCTGGCCTAAATAGATCTTTTAAAGATTATTTTGTGAAATATGCGTATTTTAATTTTTCCCCCCTTTTTTTGAAAGTGTTAAGGATCCAACTGAGCGTTTTGTGCTTGCTAGGCAAACCTTCTACTGCTGAGCTACATCTCCAGCCCTTTTTATTTTGAGACAGGATCTCACTGAGCTTCCCAGACTGGCCGGGAGCTTGGAATACTCCTGTTTAGCCTCCTCAGTAGGTGGGGTTATGGGCATGTGCTAATGTCCCCTGCTTATTAAGCAATATTATTATTGTACCTTTTTTGTTTTTTAAGCCAACTCATCAGATTGAATAAGACTATCAGGTTTTCACAAAAATTTAGTTGGGATCTATTAGGACTTGATCCTAGTGAAATATTTGCCCATTTTGATCACGCTTCACCATGTTCTTTATTACTTAGGTTCATTGTATTGGATTTTTTTTTTTTTTAACCACTTTCATAGTTGCTTGATTATGATACAGTGTGACTGTTAACTTACAGTTCTTTACAAAGCTTGGTTGTATAAACTAAAAGTTTAATCTTTCTTGAGGCAGCTTTCTGTGTCCAGTTGTAACTTATTTTGGACTTTTGTCATCTTTGAAGTGTTATGTTGCTATGCTAAATATCATATGGTGGATAACCTTTGAAATACATTCCTGATCACAGAAGAACCTTGTAGTAATTCTGAAGTAGCCTTCATGAATACCACTGAAAATAAGTGGAATTAGCAATTTATGTGCTCTAAATTTGAGTCAGTAGTGAAATTGTTTTTACTATGAATTTACATTACATGTGGATGTTATTTGATATAAATACTAGCCAAATCTACATGACTGTTGACATTTGCCTTCTACCTTAGTAAAATCAGGA
The DNA here is from genome assembly GCA_020662805.1 of Glaucomys volans. NCBI lineage: Eukaryota > Metazoa > Chordata > Mammalia > Rodentia > Sciuridae > Glaucomys > Glaucomys volans. The sequence goes on from JAJEJO010000920.1 coordinate 293,113, forward strand.
GTTTAAGTTGTATTTCTTTGGAGTATATATGTATGTAAAGATGGGGCTGGGGTTGTGGCTCAGTGGTAGAGCACTTGACTAGCATGTGCTTCGATTCTCAGCACCACATAAAAATAAATGAATAAAATAAAGGTTAAAAAAATGGGATTTATTTCTTACCCCAGGAGGATTTTATTTGAATTTTAAACAAAATTATTGTGTCAAAAAATAAATGAACTGCCGGGTGTGGTGGCGCACGCCTGTAATCCAAGCGACTTGGGAGGCTGAGTCAGGAGGATCATGAGTTCAAAGCCAGCCTCAGCAACTTAGCAAGGCCCTAAGCAACTCAGTGAGACCCTGTCTCTAAATAAAATACAAAAAAATAGGGCTGGGGATGTGGCTCAGTGGCCGAGTGTCTCTGAGTTCAATCCCTGGTTCAAAATAAATAAATGAACTGATAAGAGTATGGTTAAGAAGTTGTAGTTTGTTTTAGGGGTTGGGTACTAGGGATTGAACCCAGGGGCACTTAACACTGAGCCATATACCCAGCCCTTTTTATATTTTATTTTGAATAAAGACAGTCTTGCTAAGTTGCTTCAGGCCTCACAAAGTTTGCTGAGGCTGAACTTGGATCCTCCTGCCTCAGGCTCCCATGCCCAGCAAAGAAGTTACATAGTTTTGACTCCCAAGAATTACTATGAACAGAATATAAGCTGGTTGTTTTTGTCATTATGTTATATGGCCATTTCATAGGAAAAGGGGGTTAGTCTGTTGTAATTCTTTTAGTGCCAGCTACTTTTGTTGTTGTAAAAGTGGCACTAAGCCTAAAAACACATTAACAGTTCTAACATATTCCATTTCTCTCTTAGGTTTTGGCTTGGTTTGAAGAAGGAGAAGAAACAATTACAGCCTTTGTAGAACCTTTCGTAATTCTTCTTATATTAGTAGCCAATGCAATTGTGGGCGTATGGCAGGTAAGCAAAAACTACTGTAGCACTAAATTTTAGCAATTTATGTAAGTTATTTTAAATTGCACTAATCTTTTTTTTAAAATTTTTTTATTCACACAGTTCATATAATTTTACATATACATAGGGTAATACTGTCTGTCTCAGTCCACTATTTTTCCTTCCCCCATCCCCTCCCGTCCCATTTTCCTCCACACCATCCATACTTCCTCCATTCTTTCCTATCTCCCCCATAATCCTCTCCCCCATTACGTATCAGCATTCACTGATCAGAGAAAACATTCCGCCTTTGGTTTTTTGGGCTTGGCTTATTTCACTTAGCATGATATTCTCCAACTCCACCCATTTACCAGCAAATGCCATAGTTTTATTCTTTTTTATGACTAATATTCCATTGTGTATATATACCACAGTTTCTTTATCCATTCTTTAATTGAAGGGCATCTAGGTTGGCTCCACAATCTAGCTATTGTGAATTGAGCAGCTATGAACATAGATGGGGCTGCATCCCTATACTTTGCTGATTTTAAGACCTTTGGGTATAAACCGAGGAGTGGGATATCTGGGTCAAATGGTGGATCCATTCCAAGTTTTTTGAGGAATCTCCATACTGCTTTCCAGAGTGGCTGCACCAATTTGCAACTCCACCAGCAATGTACGAGTGTGCCTTTTTCCCCACATCTATGCCAACACTTGTTATTGCTTATATTCCTGATGATAGCCATTCTAATTGGGGTTAGATGAAATCTTAGGGTAGTTTTAATTTGCATTGCTCTAATTACTAGAGATGATGAGCACTTTTTCATATATTTGTTAATAGCCTGTATATCCTTTTCTGTGAAGTGTCTTCCCAGTTCCTTAGCCCATTTATTGAGGGCTCTTTGCATTTTTGGTGTAAAGTTTTGTAAGTTCTTTATAAATTTTGGAGATCAGCGCTCTGTCTGAAGTGTGAGTGGAAAAGACTTTTTCCCACTCTGTAGGCTCTCTTTTTCACATTCTTGATTGTTTCTTTTAATTGCACTAATCTTTGTTAACTTTTTCCTGATATGTTGAGTAAAAATGTAGAAAATTTACATGATTTTTTGTTTAATGAAAAATTTTAGACCTGTCATGGGTGTATGTTTTGCTATCAAATTGCTCATACTTCATGGTAACAAGGAATTAAGAACATGGATGAGAAGCCAGGTGTGGTGGCACATGCCTGTTATCCCAGCACTTGGGAGGCTGAGACTGGAGGGCTACTTGAGACCAGCCTGGATAATATAGCAAGACCATTTCTCAGAAGAAGGAAAATGGAAGAGAGTAGCTGCCTGAGGAAACCAGGAAATATGAGGACCAAAGTCTGTCTTTATATTTCCTAGTTGTTTCCTGTGACATACTTCATAAACTCAACGTCTGTATTCTCCTTGGATTTTTAGGTGGTTTTAGCTATAAAAATTGTTCGAACTCTAAATTGTTTTAAGCATTGGGCTTCTGGGCTTTTGATGGATGTAGCCACCTCTTTGAGGATTAAAATAGAGTACACCTTTCAGTCTTAAAGTGAAAGCATCTTATAAATGTAGTCCTGTCAGAATTGTAAACTTAATTTTATTAATAAATACGTGATGGGCTCATGTGGAAAGATAGTACTTAAAATTGTGCTGGGGATTGAAACCAGAGCCTTACACGTGCTAGTCAAGCAAGCAGTCTACCACCAAGCTGTTATCTCCAGTGCTTAAAAGAAAATTTTCATTGTGTTACTTTGTTCCTCTTTTATTTTACTTAATTGTTTATAGTGTTGTTAAGGATTGAACCCAAGGCCTCATGCATGCTAAGCCTGAATTACACCCCCAACTTCTCATTGTATTGTTTATTAAGAGGTTTTTACCTTTTATTATGATGGTTACTTCATACACATTCCCATTTATTTCATCCACACAATTATCTTGCTAGGCAGATCATCTTCCCATTTGACAGATGGGACACTGAAATTCAGAATGATTAAGTGACTAATCAAAAGGCTATACACATTACAAAGAAATTCTTGGATTTGAATCCCAGGCTGATCTGATCTGAATTCCAAAATGAGCTTTTAACAGTTTCATAAGACTTTTTGTTGTCTCTTATTTAAAAAAAAAAAAAAAGAAATTCTTTATAAAGACTAATAAATATGATTTACTTCCATTGTATCCTGGATGGTGTGAACCATACTTACAGGTTCTTGCCTTCTGGAAATAAATAAATTATAATGTTTAGGTAGTGTTGTGAGGTGCCTGTCATTTTTGACCAGTGTCATCAAAAAAGATGGTGGTGACAAGTGATTAGGAACTATTAAGGAATCTTGTAGGTGAAGGCTGGGGAGGTGGTTTCAGCAAAGGAGGAGAATGAGAAGAGTACCAGGTTTGTCTGAAGAAGGATAGGGCTATTTGGATTTGAGTAAGAGATGTAAATGGAGCTGAATAGGGATTGTAAACCTGGAAGAACCAGGGGAGACCTTAGAAGTCCTGTAAGTTATCCTTTTGTTTGTAATAAATTAGGTGTGTTTGTATTTTTCCAGCTCAACTGTTTTTGGGGTAACTGGTTTAAAGCTGTGATTGTCCCTTTCACATTCTCTACACTCTAAATATTCCTTTTGATAGTTTGAATTGAGCGGGGGAAGATGTTATTAGGTGATTTAATTGCTGTCTTCAGGGTTTGAAATATGTAGTTTATCTGTAGTTTTAGTAGGAGCAAAATATATAGTGCTTGTGGAACATTTCCTTAACCTTGATCAATCCAGTTTCATTCTCCCTGGCATGACCTTAAAAATGATAAAGTTGGGTTGGGGACATAGCTCAGTTGGTAGAGTGCTTGCCTTACAAGCACAAGGCCCCAGGTTGAATCCCCAGCACCGCAAAATCATTTTTAAAAAAAAAAAAAAAAAAGAAAGAAAGAAAAAGAAAGTATAACTACATGATTCATAACTTTAGGGGGCTGGGCACAGTGGTGCACACCTGTAACCCCAACTATTCAGGAGGCAAGTTTGAGGCCAGCCTCAGCAGTTTAGCACGACCTTGTTTCAAAATAGAAAGCGCTGGGGATGCAGCTGGGTGGTAGAGTGCCCCTGGTTTCAATCTCCAGTACGGGTTTGGGGGGGACTTTGTTTCAAATTTGACTAACTGAATAGCAACAACATTCCAAATTTATTCATCCTCCAATATTGGTGACATTTGAATTTAAATTATAGTAGTAATGTTAATTATGGTTAAATATTCTAATATTTCTGCTTATTGAAAGATGATCCAGATAAATTACTTTTTTATCACATTTGATGGGATTGAAAGTAATTTTATCATAAATTTCCTAAATGTATGGTCTCATACTATGATGTGAGAGGTGCACACATCATAAATGTGGCACACATAATTTTCGCTTTGAGTTTTGTGTCATTTAAGTTTATGTATTTAGCAGTGGGTGATGAAATTCTAGCAGTTCACTGGTCTTTACTGTTGAAGTGATACTTCTTAGGATTTGTGGCATAACTTGATTTTTTAAAAATTCATCACTCAGCATTTATAATATGCCACAACATTGTCTAAGCATTTTACAGAAAACTTAATTCTCACAACCCTTCCTTGAGGTAGTCATTTTATAGGTAGTAAAACCTGCATGTTGTATAATTTATTCACAGTCACATAGCTGTTAAGTGGAACTGCCTGGATTGAGCCTAGCAACCTTAACTTCAGACTGGTCTGCCATATAGCCTTTCATGTGAGACAGTTGATATAAATGGTGTGGGTGCATGTGGCTAGAGTTGAGGGCTGTATTCTGCAGTGTGCTTAGGGACAGCAGGTTCTGTAACCTCTTTTCCTCATTATAGTTTGTCCCTTTACTTCTTGGTGTTTATCTTTTCATTTTTAATCCAGAATCCTAAGTGTCCTTGTAAAATGATTGGCATCTTAAAATATGAATTAATACAGATTTTGTCAGTATGCTTCTTTTGTCTTTTTTTAAATTTTATTTTTTTCCTTTTTAGATTTAGATTAAAATTTGAACTCCTGGCCTAGAAATAATACTTGCAGTGGCAGGCAGGTGTTTATTACACTTACCCTCTGTTTTCTTTTACTTAGGAAAGAAATGCTGAAAATGCAATCGAAGCCCTTAAGGAATATGAGCCTGAAATGGGCAAAGTGTATCGACAGGACAGAAAGAGTGTGCAGAGGATTAAAGCTAAAGACATAGTTCCTGGTGATATTGTAGAAATTGCTGGTGAGTCAAGTTTGTCGTTTTTTTCCTATTTTGTACTTCTGAATGTAGTCTTTTTTTCTTAAGGCTGATAATTATATTTAAAATAATTACTTTCATGTATCAATTATGTTACCTTTTAGTATCATCCAAACATTCTGTTCTTTTTCTTTCCTTTTTTTTTTTTTTTTTTTTTTTCCCTTTAATACTGGGGATCGAAACCAGGGGCTCTACCACTGGGCCATATCCCCAGTCCTTTTTATTTATTATTTTGTGACAGGGTCTTGCTAAATTGCTGAGGCAGGTGTTGAACTTGTGATCTTCCTGCCTCAGCCTTCTGAGTCACTGGGATTATAGGCCTGAACCCAGCAACATTCTGTTTTCTGTGAGATTATTTCAAAGTGTTTGGGCACTTCCCTTCATACTGTTGATAAGGCAGGATTTTTTTGTCTTTTGAGATGGGGTCTTGCTGTGTTGCCCCGCTGGTCTCAAATTCCTGGGTTTAAGTGATTCTCCTGCTTCAGCATCCCTAGTAGTTGGGACTATAGGTATGGCCATCATGCCCAGCAGAAGCTTTTGTTTTTAAACAAGTTGTTTTGAGTTATTATACTTACTAGTTTAGATATATTGTAGAGTCCTAGTGCTGGATAAGTAAAACTTAAATGTTGATTTGACAGTTATAGTGAGCATTTCCTTAGAGTACTATTTAAGGGCCACATGGTTTATTTCTTGTTTTTGGTTCTTGGCACAAACATTAAGTCATACTTTTAACAGTTTATCAAATTGAGTTAAGGGTAATTTCATTACCCTGAAAGCCATGCTCAAAAACACTTTTATGTCACACTGAGCCAGTGGTTTTGTCCTGGACTATAGAGATACACTTCAGAGTCTGAATGTACCACAACCTCAGAGGGGTCTAGTCCTCACTGCTCCAGATCAGTACCGTATATTTAGATATCTCAGAATCAGGCTGTCCCTGGAACCAACTCAGAATAAAGTGTTTCGGTTGTTGGTCTTAAAAAGCTTTTTATTTGGGCTGAGGATATAGCTCAATTGGTAGAGTGCCTGCCTTGCAAGCACAGGCCCTGGGTTCAATCCCCAGCACCGCAAAAAAAAAAAAAAAAAAGAAAAAGAAAAACTTTTTATTTAGACGTAATTGCAAATATAAGAGTTTTAAGAGAATTAGCACATAGCCTTCCCTCAGATTTTCCTAATGTTAACATTCCATCACATGTGCTTTTTCTCGTACACATGCTTTCTGAACTGTTTGAGAGTATATTACAGATGTGATGCCCCTTTACTCCTAACTACTTCAGCGTTTATTTTATAAAATGGATGTTCTCTTATCAACCTCAGTGCAATTATGGAAATAGGGAGATTTGACACAATATATTATCTATAGGCCTTATTCAAAATTACTAGTTGTTACTTTTTTACTAGCCAAAAAAAAAAAAAAATTTATGTAGGAAATTAATAGTTCAGAATGGTTGCAGGGTGCAGTAGCATGCACCTGTAATCCCAGCTGCACAGGACTCTGAAACAGGAGGATTGCAAGTTTGAGGCCAGCCTGGGCAAGTTAACAAGTAGCTGTCTCAAAAAATAAAAAGCCCTGGGGATGTATGTAGCTCAGTAATAGAGTGCTTGCCTAACATTCCTGAGGCCTTGGGTTCAATCTGCAGTACTACCAGGCAGGGGGATGAAAAGGAAAAGAAGAAAGAAAATAGGTCAAAATGGGGAAGGTTAGACACAGGGAAGCTATTTTAGTAGTCTAGGCAAGAAATAATGAGGGCAACAGATAACTAGGGCAGCGGACTTAAGAATAATGTAAGATGTTAGGAGTTTGTCAGTGTTGGTTATTATAAGCAGGCATGCACATTGGAATCATTTGGGGCTACTCCTTAGCAGGTCTCAAACTAAAATATTAACTAAATGTCCTTTTAGTGTGGAATTGTAGTCGTGTGTAGTTGGAAAAGTGAGCCTCTGATTTAAATACAAAGGAACAGGTTTGTATCACTGAATGTGATCCAGCATCAAAGATGTTAGGATTCTAGTTTAGATGACTGGATCAGAGTAACTGAGGAAGACAATGACAGGAAAATCACTGTCATTCCACAAATATACATGGTAGGTTGGGTTGCAGATGCCCTTGCCTCTATACATATATATGATTGTTTGGCTTTGTTTGCCATATTTCTCCAGCTTCATCTGGGAGTACATTCTCAGCCTGTCAGATTGAGAATATTTTAATGTATTGAGTCTATGTGAAGACTGTAGCCAGCTTCCCTTCTGCCTTGAAGGTTTTGATTTCTCTTCCTCCGAATCCTGGCTCTTGCCAGTCTTTGCTCTCTTGGTAGGGCATTCTAATTACCTAGTAGACTGAGAGAATATGGGAGTCTTCTGGATTCTTCCCTCTCTTATCCTCTGATTTGTCTCTGAAACTATTGGCTCTGATCCCAGAGCACATCCAAGTCCATGAACTCTGTCTCCTTGGTCACCACACCAGTCTGGCTGTTGTCACACACTGTGTCTGTCCTCACCTAAGGAGACTGGCTTCCCTTGTTGACTTCTTTAATTCCATCCTCCATGCAGCAGAGTGATTTCATAAAGGACATGTTATCTATTCATCTGCTAAAACACTTAAGTGGCTTCTCCATTGCTCTTGAAATAGGAAATTCTTTCTTTGACTTAATTATATGTCCTTCTGTGATTTCATGTTATGCAGTTTGTTTTTGCTCAAGGCATACAGGCTTTTCCGTACCACCAAATTTTCCTCACCTTTTCTTGGGAAAGTTTGGTAAATCCTACAGACTTTATTCATTTGCCCAATGCATTGATCACATAGTGGAGAAGCTTTGGTTATAACACTGATCTGTCTGACCCATCTTGCACACTATATAATTCCATTCTTTGTATTGTAGTTTTGTATGTTGCTTTTGATAGTTTGGTAAGGACAGATAATGGTTGATCCATAGTGTGTGTGATCTGAGATTTCTAGTCTTCTGGAATCTCCTTTTGAAAAAATTTAATCCCCCCATCCCCCACTACTGGGAATTGAGCCTACAGGTGCTCACTGCTGAGTTACACCCCCAGCCCTTTATTTTTTGAGATAGGGTCTTGCTAAATTTGAGACTGATCTAGAGTTTGTGATAGTCCTGCCTCAGCCTCCAGTATCACTGGGATTACCCAGCCTATTTTATCTTTTTGTGGGGTGGGTACCAGGGATTGAATTTAGGGGCACTTGACCAGTGAGCCACATCCCCAACCCTATTTTACATTTTATTTAGAGACAGGATCTCACTGAGTTGCTTAGCACCTTGCTGTTGCTGAGGCTGGCTTTGAACTCACCGTCCTCCTGCCTCAGCCTCCTGAGCCGCTAGGATTACACGTGCACTCCCATGCCCGAGTATTTTATGTTTTTAAGTATACAGTTCTGTGCCACTAAGTACATTCATGTTGTTGTACAGCTGGTACCATCGTCCATCTCCATTACTTTTTCATCATCCGTCAACTTGAAAACAGTACACCCAATAAAAACTCATTTCCCACTGTCTTCTTCCCTTTAAAAAAAATTTTTTTTTTTTGTTGTCATTGTAGATAAATAACTTTTTTTATTTTTTATTTTTATGTGGTGTTGAGGATCGAACCCAGTGCCTCACACGTTAGGTGAGCGCTCTACCACCGAGCTGCAACCCCAACCCCTAAAAGCAAATTTAATATTCAAAAAAACAAGTTTAATATTCAAAAAAGTTGAGCTTTAAATCCCTTGCCCTTCATCTTCAGGTGAATATCTATTATTACTAGGCAATACACACATTTAAATTCATTTTCCTTTAACCAGTTTCTGAATCCTTAAGGGGGAGGATCACCTTGACCGTTGATACCCTCTTGCTGGGCCTGTCGTATGTTCTAAATTCAGAAGTAGAGGGTAGGTTCATTTAATGTGAACATGCGTATTATGCAGCTTGCTGTGCAGAATAGATCATTGCCACCTGTGCATGTTGTCAGTAATAGCTGAACTTAAAATGTATGGGTACTGTGATAACCTTGCAAATGTTTGATTTTTAACCATCAACCACTGCTGATACCTACTGTTCACCCTTGCAGTTGAGGAAAATGAGTCTTTGTGGCTTATTTCCTCTGCCTTCAGCCAGCTAATTTGTTAGATGATACATCATGTACTTGGTAAATGTATACATAGTGTGTGTATCAGTTATTTCACTTAAACCCAGATCACCATTTTTTTAAATGGTTTTCTTGAGACAGTAGTACATGTGTCATTACATTTACTCTTAAAGTGTACAATTGTGTGGTCACAAAGTTGTGTAATAATCACTATCTAATTCCAGAATATTTTCATCCTCCCATGAAGAAACCTCATCCCTGCTAGCAATTGTCATCTTCCCAGTCCCTCGCAACCACAGTTTGCATTTTGATGTATTTACCTTTTCTGGTTATTGCATACATTATATTAAAATGTTTTTTCTCCCATATTTAACCTAATAATTCAGTTTTTGGAAACGATAGAAGTGAACTTCTGGAGGCTAAGGCAGGATGTTTGAAATTTGAGGCCAGCATGGGCAACTTAGCAAGACCCTTTCCCCCAGAAGCGGGAAAAGTCTTATTGTCTACCTAAACCGAAAGGATAAATGGCATAAATTGTGCTTTTAAACATATTAGTTTTATGCTTTTTTGGTGGGAGGTGGGTACTAGGGATTGAACCTGGAGCACTCAACCACTGAGCTACGTCCCCAGCCCTGTTTTGTATTTTATTTACAGATAGGGTCTCACTGAGTTGCTTAGCGCCTTGCAGTTGCTGAGGCTGGCTTTGAACTTGCGATCCTCCTGTCTCAGCCTCCCCTAGTTAGGCTTTTATTTAAACTATAAATTGGGCATGAAAAGGTCATTGTATATGAACAATAGAGAATATCTTAAATTATTTGGAAGTTGAAAATGTACTGACTTAGCCGGGCGCGGTGGCGCACACCTGTAATCCTAGCACTTGGGAGGCTGAGGCAGGAGGATCGCGAGTTCAAAACCAGCCTCAGCAACTTAGAGAGGCCCTAAGCAACTCAGTGAGACCCTGTCTCTAAATAAAATACAAAATAGGGCTGGGGATGTGGCTCAGTGGTGGACTGCCCCGGGTTCAATCCCTAATACCAAGAAAAAAGAAAGAAGAAAAGAAATGTACTGACTTGTGTTCCTGATGCTTTCAGAAAGGAACAGAGAACAGATCTTCTTGTAGTCACTGTTTAGAATGTTAAACATCATCTATTTGTAAGCGATAAAGTTATTTTTGTTAGCTGTTGGAAGACATTTGGTGGGATGGTTCAGTTGAGTTTTGCAAAGGCTAAGCTGGACTGGATTAGCGGGGGAGGTGTGAAAGGCATTAAGGAAATTAAATTTTAGATGTTGCTGTACTAGTTAATAACCTTTTCAAGGTTAGTCTTAGTATCTATTACAAATGCCTACGTGAACCTTAGTTTTATCTAGGACACAGGAGCCAAATAACATTGACTTAATAAATATTTGGAGATAATGACCCACATATTCGTCTTCCAAAGCCACAGTAATTTTGCATTATCTTAGTGCCAGAGAATAGTTCTCTAGATGAATGGAAATGAAAAGTAGCAAAATTGTGTATGCCCCCGCCCCATGCTGGGGATTAGAACTCAGGACCTCACACATGCTAGGCAAGCACTTTAACCACTGAGCCACATGTCCAGCCCCTGTGTATAATCTTAAAAGGTGTATGTTGGTGTTCTAAAACTTGGTGTCATTTGCTGGTAATACAAAAGTGATAGTGAAGAAAGTCCCAATTTTAGCATTTGGGGGAGTTTTAGCATATATCCTAGGGTATTGATTTCTCAAGGGCACTGTTTTCTGGATTGTTTAAAACAAAATTCTTGTATCTTGGTAACCTGGGGTTGACGGATAGCACAAGGACATATATACCTCAGATGACTTCTGTCCTGTAGTATACTCTGGAGTGAATCCTGTGATTTTGTAAGTGATAGAAATGACACAATCTTAAATAAAATTGCATTTGCTTTAGAGCTGTAAGAAATTTGTTTCCTAAAGTGAATATGTGAAATGTTGTGCTGTAGTTCCAACGATTTTAAAATATATTCAAGAATAGAATAATTCTTAAACTTGATTAATACTTAAAGGAAGATATTTTGATATTACACTTGTAATAATGAGATTTAGTAACCACATTAGTGGCTTTTCCAGGCGGTTTGAGTAAAAGGTGAAGTTGTGAAATAGATGACTCAATTTATGTAAGAAAATATAGATTATCTGAATTCTACGTGACATTGGACAAAGCTAATTAACCCCTTTACAGAATCAGGTAATTGCAGTGAACTCTTGTTCTGGCTCTAAAATACATCTGATTATAGTTTGATCATGAGGCTTGGACTGATTTTGCTGTTGGGATTGGAGCAATCTAGCTTCGAATGTTTAGCAAGTATTTAATCCACACCTGCTGAGCTCCCGGATACTATAGAGCAGAAGGCTTGACAAAGATTGTTTTTGAAAAGGACCAGCTTGTAAATATTTGAGGCTTTTTGTCCCATATCCAGTCTGTTTGGCAAAATCTTTTTCTTTTTTCTTTTTTTAAATCACCCTGTAAAAATGTGGGCTGGGGTGTAGCTCAGGTGCCTGCCTTGCAAGCACAAGGCCCTGGGCTCAATCCCCAGCACCACAAAAAAAAAAAAAAAGGTAAAAATGAGGACTTTTAAAAGGGCGGGGTTGGGAGGGGCAGGTTTGGTTGTGCACACCTGTAATCCCAGCAACACAGGAGATTGAAGGCAGGAGGATCAGCCTTGGTAACTTGGTGAGACTGTTTCAAAATAAAAAAATAAATATGGTGTGGCTGGGGATGTAGCAGAGTGTAAAATACTTGCCCAGCGTGTGTGAGGGACTGGGTTTATACCTAATACTTCAGTGGGAACAAAATGTGTGTCAAGATTTAGCCAGCAGTTTGGCGTGTTTAGAGCAACACTTCTCTAACTTTGAATGCATAGAAAGCACCTAGCAATTTCATTAAAATGTACATTTCAATTCTGTAGGTCTGAAATGGGTCCTAATTTTTTGGCATTTCTAACAAGGCTCTAGGTGGGATAACTGAGTATCAAGGCTCTAGAGTAGTTCTTGATCATTTCTAGATCAGTTCTTTTGAGAATTAATGAACTCTGTGTACTCTCCTCAAAGACACATATTCAAAAATCTTACACATGATTTCAGAAAGTTTATTTGTTCTCTTCCCTAGAGTCTGTTCCAGGATCCTAGCTACTTGGTTTTAACAATCTGGGTAATTATGATCTGCTTTAAGCAGTTTACATAGTGTTGATAAGGCATTGTCAGAATGAACAGTTTTTTACTCATTCTTAAAATGATAAGCAGAAGTAGATGCGAAGAGGTATGACCAAATAAGGTGTGGAGCATGTTTATTCTCATTCGTTTTTCCCTGCGTGGAGTTATTTCACAGTGAGAAGGGTGGGAGAGCAAGGGTGCTTTAGAGATGCAGGTTGAGACATCTGGATCCAGATTATTGGAAATAATTATTTTTTGTGAACCCTGGAAGCTACATCTGGTTTTTGTTTTTTTTCTTTTTAGTCTTTTTTAGTTGTAGATGGACACAGTATCTCTATATATATGTAGTGCTGAGGATTGAACGCAGTCACACATGCTAGGCATGCATTGTACTACTGAGCTATAAACTTGGCCCCACTACATCTGTTTTTATAACAGATGTAATTCTTTATCTTAAGAACTTGTGTAAAGCAGAATAGCAAAATAGTTTAAAACAAAACAAAAAATCAATGCAGATATTTAGAAGTAGAGAGTTTTGAGACCTAGGGCCCTTCAGCACTGTTGGGATATATTGAGTATATTAAGAACTCAGAAATGAGGCATTCTGGGAGGTCTCTCCAGCCATCGGACCATGATGGACCAGTCGATCTTGAAACCTGACCTGATTTCATGGGGCTGGCATTTCCTGATTTCCTGTAATTACCTCCTCCCCCTTCCCATGACTCAGTGGTAGTCACAGTACCAGTAAGTGTCAACCTTTCCATTCTTGCCACTGAGATTATGATTTTAGAAAAAGTAGTATTCACTTTTCTTGAGTTTAATTGAAGATAATGACTTTTGAAAAGTAAAGTACTCAGCACTGCCAGAGTTTGTACCATTACAAGGTTGAGAGTTGAAGGGAGATGGCAGGGATATGAATTTGGTGGGAATCATAGCCATTTAGAAGGAATTCTTCTATGAATGTCCTCCAGAATTAAAGCATTTGCACAAAAGTATTTGCCCTGTAGCATTGTAATAGAGTTAGAAACACCTAGATGGCCTTAAAATGGAGTTTAATTTGAGCCTGTAGGGTGTACAATGCTGGGACCTTGAAAAGTGTCTCACTAATAAACTGAGAATGGAAGTGATAGCACGTTTCTTGTGAGCAGCTGAGAGGTCCAAGTAGTGAGCTATGCAGCCCCTATAGCAAGTTCTTGGTATAGAAGCAGCATTCTCTAAGATTGTTACTGTTCAGCCAAAAAGGATGAGGCAGATCTGTATGTAAAATGGGGTCTGATTTTCCTAAGTGTTATGCATAAAGAATGATTTTGCCTAGGTGTGGTGGCACATGCCTGTGATCCCAGCAGCTTGGGAGGCTGAGGCAGGCGTTCAAAGCCAGCCTCAGGAACTTAGTAAGACCCTGTCTCAAAATAAAAAACCACTGGGGATGTGGCTCAGTGGTAAGTGCCTCTGGGTTCAATCCCCGGTACAAAAAAAAAAAAAAAAAAAAAAGAATGATCTAGAAGGTAACTACTGTTAACAGAATATTTGTTGGAAAAAGGGAAGAAGAATGGGGTTTCAGGCTGGGCGTGGTGGCGCATGCCTGTAATCCAGGCGACTTGGGAGGCTGAGTCAGGAGGATCGGGAGTTCAAAGACAGCCTCAGCAACTTAGCGAGGCCCTAAACAACTCAGTGAGACCCTGTCTCTAAATAAAATACAAAATAGGGCTGGGGATGTGACTCGGTGTCCGAGTGTCCCTGAGTTCAATCCCTGGTTCCAAAAAAAAAAAAAATGGGGTTTCACCTTTTTAAAAGCATGCTTTACTTTTGTAAATTATAAAAATTTTCACAATGGGAGGTATGCCAGATACTATACGGTCTAGCCTTGGTGGCCCGTGGCTGCCTCTACACATCTAATTCGTGGTTATCATGCTGCCTCTTATTCCTCTAGTAATTGGGAACTTGCTTGCATAGGACCAGCCAAGACATTTTTTAATCAGTCTTATTATAGAATATTCCTTATGACTTAAAATGTACTTGTCTGTTTTTTATTTTTAGTCTAACTATAGAACTTAATCAACTGTTATGTATTAAACCTCATTTAACCCAACTAAGTCTCCAATCTCTTTGGATCCCAATTTTTCATTGTTTGTGGATTTATGACATTATTCAACTTGATAAGTCTTTTGATGTTTGTGTATTAAAGAAAATGTGTGCTGCAAGCATTTTGTTCATTGACAAGTATTTTACTTAGCACTCACTGTGCGTTGGGTACATTGCTAGGAATTAGGAAGTCAGTGGTGGCCCAGAGACTCTGCCTTCATGGAGCTTTTGGTCTTGGGTCCCCATAGGTAGGTGCATCAGAACATAGTGTATTAGGAAGAGATGTTCTCTGTGGTCCATCCTAAGGGGTAGCCTAATTTGAGAGTTCAAGGAAAGCCTTGTTCTTTAGGGGAGGAAATAGAGGGTATGTGAGTACCCAGAAAGCACCTGAGGAACTGAAGACCATTGTGTTTGAAGTTCAGAGAGGAGAGAATAGTGAAGAGTAGGCAGCATCCCAACTGTGGATGGGACGCTAACCTGTATCTCAAGTCTAGTGGGAAGAAGCACTTGAAATACAAGACAGTGCCTTCACATTAGCTTTTTTGTTTTTGGTACCAGGTATTGAACCCAGGGGTGCTTTACCACTGAGCTACATCCCCAACCTTTTTTTGATCAAGGTCTCCTTAAGTTGCTTAGGGCCTTGCTCAATGGCTGAAACTGGCTCAACTTGTGATCCTTCTTCTTCAGCCTTCCATCACTGGAATTAGAGGAGTGTGACACTGCGCCTGGCCACGTTGGCACCTTTAAAAAAGAATAATACCCCCCGCAAAATGAGAGTGGGGCAAATGTATATATACTGTGGTGCTCTGTAATGTTCTTCTTACTCACCCGAGGCCTGGAAGTAGTTTTAAGTAATAAGCAAGTAGTGAAAATGTTAGAGTCACAGTTAAATGTTTAGGGATAATTAATTTTGTTATGACTTGCTTTTCCTAGAGCTGTTTAAACTTAAAAACAATAGTGGAGGAAAGGATCGGGGCCCAGTGGTAGAGCACTTGTCTAAGATGTGCAAAGCAATCCCCAGCACCACCAAAAAAACAAAGGTGCATTTAGGAAACAATTTCTGATCTTATAGTTTTCTTTTAGAAAAGATTTGAATAATTCTCTGGAATTTTCCACAGTAAATTATACATAAATGATTAATAGATGTTTGAATGTTGCTATTTTAAACGTTGGTATTTATATTTTATATAAGTGATGGAAATAGTGTTTCTCATGACTTATGAAGATGTCTCATTGTAGAGACATCTTGCATTCAGTTCTAAAATGTGACAAAGTAATGATTTTCTTTAAGCAACTCATACTCTTGGTAACCCTAACCTAAAGTACACTCAGGATTTTTGTTCAAAGTGGAAATCTTCATTGTAATGACAAAGGAAAGGGATATGAATTGAGAGAGCAAGATAGCTGACTTTAAAAAGTGTTAGATGTTAAAGGAAAGTAGTTTAAATTAAAAGAGATATTCTTTTATTATACCTCCCTCAACCCAAAGAGACAGAAAAAAATTTTGAAGGAAAAAATTGCAGAGCTTTCGCTTGGCAAGAGTAAGAATTTTCCACTACCACTTGCCCTAAGGGCATTGACATGCCCCATCAGGGAAATATTACTGGATGTGATCATCAGAACAATACTGCCTGCTCCTCAGGCACAAACCCTCTGTCTGAAATTCATAGAACAAAAGGAAGTTGTTGTCTTTTTGAAAAGTATTCCATGGGTCCTTGGTGGATCTTTTACCTCCTTTAGAAAACCTGCCTTCTAATGTCAATCCATCCTAAGTAGACTTACTAACCAGAAGGAGTGAAGTAGAGTCACACAGCAGTTAACCAAAGTGTTAGATTAGTTGAGCA
Source organism: Glaucomys volans (assembly GCA_020662805.1). Classification (NCBI taxonomy): domain Eukaryota; kingdom Metazoa; phylum Chordata; class Mammalia; order Rodentia; family Sciuridae; genus Glaucomys; species Glaucomys volans. Next base: position 309,503 of record JAJEJO010000920.1, read on the forward strand.
AAAAGATTTAAAAGCCTGTTTAGGTTCATACTGCTTTGGTATCTTTCCCACAAAGTGGTCAGCTTCTAATGGGAACAGCAATCTATAATTTTAAAATAGCAGTTTCCTAAGTGCTAGAAAGTCAGGTCTTTTAAGAGTAGAGCTAATGTCCTAGTACAGTAGAAGCAGCACACAGTAAAGCTGTTCCAAACAAGCCCTTCACAGAATCTCTGACCCTACTATGGTTATGGACTTTTTGCTTGTGGTAAATTTTTTTTTTTTTTTTTTTTTTTAAACTTCATGTGAAGTCCTAGGTCCCACTCCAAATGCATTGAACTGTGCTCTTGAAAAGGGAGTCCTGGCCTAGGTGAGGTGGTACACACCTGTAATCCCAGCATCTCCAGAGGCTGAGGCAGGAGGATTGAGAGTTCAAAGCCAGTCTCAGCAACTTAGTGAGGCCCTAAGCTACTCAGCAAGACCCGTCTCTAAAAACTAAAGCAGACTGGGTGTAGGGTAGTCCTACGGCTGGAGATACTGCTCAGTGGTAGAGTGCTTGCCTGGCATACATGAGCTTCTTGGGTTCAATCCTCAACTACACCAAAAGAAGAAAAGGGGGTCCTAAGGATCTGTAATGTATAAAAAAGTCCCTCATCAACTTTTTGATGGTACTAACGATTGAACCCAGAGATGCTCCACTACTGAGCCACATGACATCCCTCTTACCACCACCACCCCTTTTTTTGTTTTTTTGTTTGTTTGTTTTGGTATTGGGGATTGAACCCAGGGGCACTCGGCCACTGAGCCACATCCCCAGCCCTATTTTGCATTTTATCTAGAGACAGGGTCTCAGCTGCTTAGGGCCTCGCTGAGTTGCTGAGGCTGGCTTTGAACTCGAGATCCTCCTGCCTCAGCCTCCCAAGTGCTGGGATTACAGGTGTGCGCCACTGCGCCTGGCTCCTTTTTTTTTTTTTTTAAAGAATTTTGTTAATTTGCTAAGGCTGACCTTGAACTTAAGATCCTTCGAAGGGGCTGGTGTTGTGGCTTAGTGGTAGAACACTTGCCTGGCATGTGTGAGGCACTGAGTTTCATCCTCAGTATCACATTAAAAAAATTAACAAAGTCATTGGGTCCATCTACAACGTCAAAAAAAAAAAAAAAAAAAAAAAATCCTTCTACCTTAGGCTCCTGAGTACTTGGACTACAGGTATGTGCCACTGAGCCCAGCCCTCTGTCAGCTTTTGATTCCTAAATTTTAATTGCCTTCTTGGGGGGGGGCAGTTACTGGGGATTTAACCCAGGGGCACTTTACCACTGAATCATATCCCCAGCCTTTTTTAAATTTTGAGACAGAGTCTTGCTACTTGCTGAGGCTGGTCTCAAACTTGCAATCCTACTTCAGCTTCCTCTGTTCCTGGGATTACAGGTGTGTGCCACACCTGACTTAATTGCCTTCTAATTAGAATGGCAGTTGTGAGATGGAAAACAGGTTGAGAAGGATTGAAGGTCAATTTTTAAGGGTTTTTCCCATCATTTATTCTCTCAACCTTTGAGGTATTCATTTCTCAACACTGGGGCAGTAGTTAAATGTGTATCAGTATACTTTGTACACAGTGAAGAGACACTCTTTATTTAATCCAACCTTTAGAGGAGGAATAGTTGGTTTCTTTATAATGTCAATATAAGTATTTTTTCGTGCAGCAAATATGTAGTATTGGTCCCACCATAATAGATAGTATGTTGACTGTATTAACCTGGAAATTTAACTTCGGTATTTATTGACTCAAAAAACGTTTTCTGTTTGTGTCGGAACCTCTGATCTTATGCTGAAATTCAGCAAAACAAGCCAAGCTCTTGATTTTGCATCCTCTTGGTCCTTAATTTGCATACTAGATTTTGCTGTTCTTAAATGTGTCAGGTATATGAGAACATGAGCCGAGGAATATAAATGGAAATTCTTTTTTGTCATTGTTTTGTTTTGGTGCTGCGTATGGAACCCAGGACCTCATGCTTGCTAGGCAAGCAATCTCCCATTGAGCCACATCACCAGCCCTGTAGAAATTTTAAAATTGAACTTCTGTATATTTCTGTTAGTGACAGGGCAGAAGTATGACAATGTTTATAGACTGAGGACCTCTGTATTACATTGGACAGAAAGAAGTCTTTTATTCCTAGAGGATCATAACAAATCATCTCAGATGTCAAAGGAACATTTGAAAGTTTTCCCTTTAGGTTCTTAATATTTATTGAACTTGTACTCATTTTGCAGTGTTCAAGGGCAGGTAGAAGCAGTGCAATTATAACATACAGAAATAATACGGTAAATTGTAATTTGGTTTAAAATTTTTATCTTGATAGGGTATTTCAGCTGTTGAAGGTCACTGAAGTTTAAAATATGGCTGCTTTATCTCTTTATCCATTGGATGTGTGCCCTTCAGCATAGCATGAACAGAACTTTATTAAAATAAAAGGTTCTGGTTTATTCATTTGGAATATTACTCTTTGTTGCATAAGCATTTCCAGCAGGAATTTCACCTGAACGTATGTGTCCCTGCAGTCAAATGCTAGGATGATCTTTGCCTCTTGAGATTATGTATTGACAAACTCTTTCTCTGCCACCCTGTAACCACATTGTCTACTTACGCAAGGTTGTTTCATGTACTGAAGTTAAAAAGCAAACCATGTTCTTAAATTAAAAGCTCTGAAGTATAAATTTGAAACTAAATTGAAGGTTTAACAAGTCCAGTGTTTACCTTTTTTTTCTTCAAAATTTACTTCTTGAACAGGATGGCTGTTTTGTCATGTTATATTAACCAGTGACAGTTATAATTCAATATATAGAATAAGTCTGGAAAAATGAAGTTTTGACTTTAGAATAAATTCTCCCTAGAATTATAAATGATATTTTAATTTTTGTTCTTATATTAATACTTATAAGCCGGGCATGGTGACACATGCCTGTAATCCAAGCGGCTTGGGAGGCTGAGTCAGGAGGATCGCGAGTTCAAAGCCAGCCTCAGCAACTGAGCGAGGCCCTAAGCAACTCAGTGAGACCCTGTCTCTAAATAAAATACAAAATAGGGCTGGGGATGTGGCTCAGTGACCGAGTGTCCCTGAGTTCAATCCCTGGTTCCAAAAAATAAATAAATAAAATAAAATAAAAAATACTTATAGATCCACATTGGTTTCAGAAAGTCATGGAAAGCTGTTTTACACTTAGGGGATAGTGGTACTAGGGATGGACCCCTAATACCTAGGACCTGTGCATGCCCACACTCTACCACTGAGCTGCACTCCCAGCCTCTACACTCTGCCACATGCCTCACCAACTTGCTGGGGATGGAACCCAGGGCACTCTATCAGCTGCATCCCCAGCCCTTATTTTTTGAGACAAAATCTTGTCCAGTTGCTAAAGTTAGCCTAGAACTTGAGATCATCTTGTCTCCAGGGATTAAGATGTTGGGCCCTTTAAGAGTTATTAAAGGAACTCTTTAGCCCAGGAAAGAAAGCTCAGTTAACTAAAAGATCTTTTTCAAGTTATGCAAAAGGTTTATTCATTTGTGATAATTCACTTTTCAAAAGGTACCAAAACAAATAAGGTGAAAAGTCTCCTTCCACCCAGGCCCCAGTGTTTCCAGTTTTATTAACACTTACCAGAGGTACTTCCTTATGCCACTGGCAACCCCATATACACCGCTCACATCTGAGATATATGTTCAATGTACAGTGTATCTTAGAGGAAGTGTTCACTTTATTCTTAGTATGTTACAAAAGACTGCTGTGATTTAACTGCTGCGTGAGCAGTGTCTGTAGGGTAAATTCCTTGTAGAAGAATAGGGGGTGAAAGGGGCGTGGTGGTGAATGCTTGTAATCCCAGCCTCTGAGAAGGCTGAGGAGGAGGATCACCCTGTCTCAAAATAGAAAAAGGATGTGGCTCTGTGGTGGCTTCCCCTGGGTTCAGTCCTTAGTATGGGAGAGGGTTGGAATTGTGGGGTAAAAATATTGTGCTTTGCAGTTCCGGTATATATATTGCCAGTTTGCCTACCAAATTTTCCAATAGCTGTTACCTTCCTCCTTGACCAGGAGCATATATACAGGGTGATCGCAGAGTCTGGAAGGGAAAGTAAATATCAAATGTGCCTGTTGATATTACATGAGTGTTTTCTGCATTAACAGTTTTTGTTTATTAGTCATAGTTTGTGGCTCAGTGGTAGAACACTTACCTAGCATGTGTGAGGCACTAGGTTCGATTCTCAGCACCACATATAAGTGAATGAATAAAAGTCCATCAGCAACTAAAAAAGCCTTTTTTTTTTTTTTAAAGGAATGTCTGTACAGATTTATTTTTAAATTGTCTTGTGTGAGGTTTAATTTGAGCATCTTTTTGGAGATCAATTTGTTTCCTATTCATAGTAATGTAATTATTCTGATGAAAAGAATCATGATGTGTGCAACCTCATGCCTCTAGCTTAGCCTTGATAGTTAGGTAGGCTGGTAGATAAAGGAAGTCTAAGAAAATACATTACATATTACACAGAGTAAAAACTTGGTGGCCCATCTGAGCATGTATGTGGCCAAACTTTTTTTTTTTTTTTTGTACTGAAGATTGAACCCAGGGATGCTTTACCACTGAACTATATCCCCAGACCCCTTCTCCCCCATTCTTTTTTTTTTTTTTGAAACTAGGTCTCACTGAGTTCCTTAGCACCTCTCTTAAATTTCTGAAGCTGGCTTTGAACTCGTGAGCCTCCCAAGTTGCTGGGATTGCAGGCAGGCACCACCACACCCAGCTAGACAAACTTTTTGAATAACGTGTAATCACCAAGTATCATTGGCTTATTTGCTATGTTATTTATTTATTTATTTATTTATTTATTTATTTATTTATTTATTTATTTATTTTTGCAGTGCTGGGGATTGAACCCAGGGCCTTATGCTTGCAAGGCAGGCACTCTACCAACTGAGCTATATCCCCCAGCCCTTCCTATGTAATTTAAACCTTGTATCCATCTAGGGATATTCTACCACTGAGCTGTATCCATGACCCTTATTATTTATTTTAAGACAGGGTCATGCTGAATTCCCCAGGATGGCCTTAAATTTAGATTCTCTTGCTTCAGTCTCAGAGTACCACTGTCACTGTTTTTATGAACTTGAGATACATCAATCGTATTGTTTGTTTTAATGACTTTTGTATATTGCACTGTATACAGACTATTTTCTTTTAAAATTGTGTATGCTTTGGAGACCAATTATAATATGATTATAATTATAACTTACTGTTGCAAAACTTGCTCACTTTAAGCTGCTTCCTTCCCATTAGTTGGTGACAAAGTTCCTGCTGATATAAGACTAACTTCCATCAAATCTACAACTCTAAGAGTTGACCAGTCGATTCTCACTGGTAAGTATTAGCATATTGGAAATGAAAGTCACTGACATTGTTGAATCCTCTCTCATTCGAGTTAGCTCTTGCCCACTGTCCCTTTAGGGTGTTCCACCCTAACCCTATCAACTATTTGTTTTCTTGGTGCTTTAACAATTAGACTTTTTTTTGCCAATGTGGGTTGAGAAGCATGATTTTAAAATAAACTTGACTTTTACCATGTGAGGCCCCTGTTTATCTTTTTAATTAAAAAACTAGTTTTGATTTTGGAAGAAAATCACTTTACTTTTTTTGAAAGGTTCCAAATTCCTCATTAGTTGAAGTAATAATCTGAGATATTGAAGTGTTTCCCTATTTTGTGGAAAGTGACTTACTCATCCAATGCTGAGCTGTTTTTTCCCTTTGGAGGAATACTAATCTTGCATCTAACATACTTTGTAATGAGCAAAGGTACAATTAATAACTGTGAGCCAAAAATGGCAACTATTTGGCTACCTGGAGTTTGCACTCCTAGGTTTGTGATTTGGGAGGTGTGAGGAGACATTTTCCTTTCTTTGTGTGATAAAGACACAATCTAGGGTGGAGGGTTCCAATTAACTGGAAGTAAGGTTGTCAGAAGATTAACTCTGAAAACAATGCTAGCCTGAATTAAATAGCTAGTAAATATAAAATCTAAAGGCTATCAAGATTTATCTGATGATCAGGTTTTAAAAGCAACTAATGTCATAGATATCATGAATGAGTAACCTAGACTCTTTTTTTAATTGTTGAATTTTTATGAATAGCTTATCTAAACTCCCATTAGCAGCAACAAGGTGAAAGCCATTTAAACCATAAAGTGTTGAGGAAATGATTGGGTTGAAGGCATGAAATTATCAGGGTGGGTCTCCCTTAACAGTTGCTATTTTTAAATGCTTCAGAGCTCTTGAAAGCCTTTGTTAAATAATCATACTGTAGTTTTAGGCCAAATGAGGAACTGTGTCTTTTGTCAGATTCATAATAGTGTATAAAGTGGTAAATTATTCCACAAGTTAATCCAGAAAATAAATATAATTGGGATTTTATTTCAAAATTAAGTTCCTTCATTTTGAAATTAACTTATTTTATCTTCACATTCTTTATTCTGGAATTACTTTGTATTTCTAAATTATCCTAGTTTGCCCCTTTTCAGTGGATTGGGCCTTGTGTTCCTTTTCCCATATTGACAATATCCCAAGAATGGTAATGGGTTGGCATCCATGAGGGTTCCCAGGTTCTAGGGATGCCTTTCACAGATCTAACTGTGTCTTCTGTCTCACAACCTGCTTAGGTGAGTCTGTTTCAGTCATTAAGCACACTGACCCTGTCCCTGACCCACGGGCTGTCAACCAAGATAAGAAGAACATGCTGTTTTCTGTGAGTACCCTATCATATTCAAAAGCAGGGAGGTGGGGAGAGTTGGTGGTGCTACAGAAAGAATCTGGGGCCTCACACATGCTGAGCACCCACTGTGCCGCTGAGCTATACCTTTGCCCCCCCCCCCTTTTTTTTTGAGACATACCTGGACTTTTAAAGGTCCACAGATGTTGTTTTTCACTGGCTACTTTCAGTGGTCAGACTTTAGAAAGTATTGGGTATTATTGCAAAGGATAATTACTCTTACGCTTAGTCTCAGCTATCAGAAGACATCAATAATAGTGCTCTAGGTGTACTCAGTGGCAGAGTGTATGCTTTGCATGCAAGAGGCCCTGAGATCAATCTCTATCACCAAAAAAAAGAAAAAAAAATCCAACAATAACATCCAGTGGTGGAATATGTGACTTAGCTATCTTTTGTTTTGATTGGCAAGTTTTAAGGGAAGACAAAAAAAGATTAGGTCAAACTTGGTGAGACTCTGTAAGCATTATTTACAAAGTAGGTCTATTTGGAAAGACCTTAGCCTACAGAGGGTGTTTTCAGAATGGTGTAGGTGCCGCTGCTGCTACACTTCTCTCTGGCATATGAAGAAAAGGTGTGTGTTTGCAGAAAGCACAAATAGGCAAACCTTTGAGTGTAGGTAAAAGGTAGGTGGATGTTAACTGTACTATTTACTTTATACTTCTTGGTTTGAAAAATTCTTAAATACCACAGAAATGCAGGGATTTTGGTTATGAAATCTAGAACAATATTTCAAATGATGGAATTTTGTGTGTAAGAGAACTTAGCTAATGTAAGTAAAATATGAGTTATAGTCACAGCAAGCTATATCATTTCAGTGCTAGAATTAAAATGGAATAGGGAAAGGACACTCACTTGATTTTGTTGACTTTTGAGTTCTAGTACTTAAGTAAAGCCCCTTCAGACAGCCTATGGGGCTTGTTGCCCTTCTTATTATAGCTGACAAAAGGGGAGGCTGAGCTATTGGAGCTGGAGATGAAGGATGCATAAGAGGGTTAAGAGGAATGCATTAGGGTTAAGAGTTGTGTGGGGTTTGAAAAACTGGGAATGCAAAGTGGTTGGAATGCTGTTAAGCCCAAAGCCAGGCTGCATGTTGTAAATAGAGATCCAGTGGGTCAGTCAGCATATGGCTGCTCTGGGTTAAGAGGGCACTGCCTGGATTCCAGGCCAGGTTTCAGGAAGTACCTTGGTTGGTGCCTGCATGAGGCTTCTCTCACTCATGGTTGGGAAGGCCCAGTAGAATATAGTGAGAGAATCTGGGTGGTGTGGTCAAAATCCAGGGTCTGGGTTACCTGATCAGTATTTAAGTTGGAATGTGACCAGTTCTCAACTTCTCCCTAGGGTACAAACATTGCTGCTGGAAAAGCCATGGGAGTGGTGGTAGCAACTGGAGTCAACACTGAAATTGGCAAAATCCGGGATGAAATGGTTGCAACAGAACAGGAGAGAACACCCCTTCAGCAGAAACTAGATGAGTTTGGGGAACAGCTTTCCAAAGTCATCTCCCTTATTTGCATTGCAGTCTGGATCATAAATATTGGGCATTTTAATGACCCAGTTCATGGGGGCTCCTGGATCAGAGGTGCTATTTACTACTTTAAGATTGCAGTGGCCCTGGCTGTTGCAGCCATCCCCGAAGGTCTACCTGCTGTCATTACCACCTGCCTGGCTCTTGGAACTCGCAGAATGGCAAAGAAAAATGCCATTGTCCGAAGCCTCCCTTCTGTGGAAACTCTTGGTTGTACTTCTGTTATCTGCTCAGACAAGACTGGTACGCTAACAACAAACCAGATGTCAGTCTGCAGGGTAAGGGCGTCCATTAAGACTCTTTCCTGTGGTGGTTCTATGCTCATCCTGCCAGTACACCTCGTTCTCTCAGAACCTTTGCTTTCTAATTTCTGCCATTCTGTGGGTTGTGTGTAAAGTCTAAGCTCAATGTCTAAATACTTGGGAGGAATTGAAACTGTCTCACGAAATATGGGATATGTACATAGCTGCTAACTTCTGTGGAGAAGTTTTGTTTCCTCTGTCGTGTGTCTCCTGGCATCTGTATATTAATAGACATATAGAGGAAGCTGCTGGTTAACTTCCTACTGGAAGTCCTAATGGCTGTTTCCATAGCACATTAAAGGAAACATGATTTCTTCTGAGAAGTAAATAATTGCTTCATGATGCTTCATTCTTTAGGCTCATCCTTCCTTGCTTATATTGTTTGATCATCATTGGTGGTAAGATAAGAAACCATTTAAATGTGCCCTTTTTGAAAATTAAGAACTAAAGAAATAAAACAACTTGTACAAGTATTTTTCTAAAAGTCGTACGTATGACCCATACAAATGTAGACTGTACAAATGTTAAAGTTTTTATTAGGCTAATTGCAGGAAATCTGTAAACTTGGCTATAAGAAGGCATTTAAGAAAGTAACCAATATGGAACTGGGGTTGTGGCTCAGTGGTAGGGTACTTGCCTGGCATTTGTGAGACACTGGGTTTTGAGTATCAGCACCGCATGTAAATAAAGGTCCATCAACATTTAAAAAATATATATATATAATTTTTTAAAGTAACCAAAATATTATAATGGATTGCTCGGCTTGATTACAGAACTGGTTAGTATTCTATAGGGAAATAAAATCATTACCTTTTATAGGACACAAATTGTACCTGAGTGGACTTGTTACATAATGCCATTGTATGACATTGAAAGATTGAGTTGTCCTCTTGACCTTATCTCTGGGTTTAAGAGAAAGAAACACACACA
>JAJEJO010000920.1:319140-391755 GCA_020662805.1 Glaucomys volans
CCCCCCCCCCCCCCCCCAATTTTTTTTCGCGAGGTCCAAACCCAGGTTTAGAATTGATGGTCAGGTTTTAAAGAGCTTCTGAGTTTTCCTTGGGTCTCTTTGAGAGAGGTGGTATAGTTTAGTTCTTAAATTCTTGGAACTAGGTTGTTTGAGACAAAGAAAGGGAATTTATATTTACTATTTAGTTTCCCCCAGTTTAAATTTAGCCCCAAAGCTTTAATTCCTCAGAATAATAGTTACATCCATGAAAGAAACTAATGTATGAAATTGTAATCTTTTAAATGTTTTCAGTTTCCTATTTCATTATTACATTTGTTGTTGTTCTTACATTCTTTTATTCTTCCTAAAATGGTTTTTCAATTAAAGTAGAAGGAAAGGGTTCTTTTCTGAGTTGTGTTCTGCCTCCCAGCAGAGAGCTGATGTAGAATTGGTATTCTACCCGAGGTTTCTTGCAGGGATATTATGTAACTGCCCTTGACTTAAGATAATTTCCACCCTGCAGATCCTAAATGGTTTACTTGCTCACAATCTAAAATGCTCAAGCACGTGTGGATTAGAATTTTTTGAGTGTCTTCTAGAATATTTTACACTTAGGTATAGACCCAAGGAATTTCACTTTTCTTTTTTTCTTTTTTTTTTTTGGAACTAGGATTAAACCCTACAGCTACATCCCCTACATCCCTATCCCTTTTGGGGGGGGGGGGTTTTTTTTTTTTTTTTTTTTTTTTTTTTATACAAGGTCTCACTAAATTGCTTAGAATCTCACTAAGTACCTGAGGCAGACCTTGAACCTTGATCCTCCTGCCTCAGCCTTCTGAGTTGTTGGGATTACAGGTGTGCACAGTGGAATTTCACTTTTTATAAATGGGGTATTGTTAATAATGCCCCCTTGTTTTGATTCTGTTCAGTGTAGTTAATTTGTTTTCACATGTGGCATTATTTAAATATTTGACAGTCCTGCTCAAGAAGTTAGAAAACTGAGAAGTGACAGGTTTGTGACACAGCTTTTATAATAAAAGGCAAAATTGAATTTTCTTACAAGAAAAAGGTTAATTAAACCCTGTTCATTTAGTAATTGTGCATATAAAATGCCAAACATTCTTGGAAAAACATTTTTATTTTTTGATAGAGTTGGGGGTTGATGCTCTTAAAGCATTTTGGGGGGGTGACGATTACCAGGGTTTGAACAGAAGGGACACTCAACGACTGAGCCACATCGCCAGCCCTATTTTGTATTTTATTTAGAGGTAGGGTCTCACTGTGTTGCTTTGTGCCTAGCTGTTGCTAAGGCTGGCTTTGGACTCGTGATCCTCCTGCTTCAGCCTCCTGAGCCGTTGGGCATGCACTCAGCTTAAACCATTTTTTTGATGAATTTCATTTTATTAGGTGTTGTATCTATTTTAAAAAATATGGCAGGAGTTGGACAGTATGCTATGCCTGACCTTGGTCACAAATCTTTTTGACAAAGCAGTTAACAAACTATTGACAAATTATTTGAAGTAGAATCTTTGTTTTGAATTCCATTTTATGTGTGGATTTCTTTTTAATTTAATTTTTTAATCATCTTGTGATGTCTCATAGTTTTTTAGTTCTGTTTTAGTGTTGGTTTAGTTCTGAGTCTGCCTTTGGAATTTAAAAGTATCTGCTATAAGAAGCAAATCTTGTGGGACCAAAGAAGTTACTTTAAAATTAGCTGATTTTTCTCATTAAATTTGAGTCTGTTTTCTTTTTTGATTCTGGGAATTGAACCCAAAGGAGCTTTCCCACAGGCTACATCCCCAACCCTTTTTATTTTCAGACAGAGGCTCACTAAGTTGCTGAGACTGGTCGTAAACCTAACCCTTCTGCCTTGGCCTTTTTTTTTTTTTTTTGCCCAGCACTAGGGATTGAACCCAGGGCCTTGTGCTTGCAAGGCAAGCACTCTACCAATTGAGCGAGCTATATTCCCAGTCCTGCCTTGGCCTCTTGTATCACTAAGATTACAGGCTGGGAAAATTATTCTTTCTTTTCTCTTTTTTATACCCTGGATTGAACCCAGGGGCACTTAACCACTAAGCCACAACCCCACCTTATTTTATTTTGAGACAAGGTCTAAGTTGCTGAGGCTGGCTTTAAACTTGCAATCCTCCTGCTTCAGCCTCCTAAGCCACTGGGATTACAGGCATGTGCCACCATGCTCAGCTAGAAAATTATTTTTAGTTGCTCACACTTTAGAGAATTTTGACATGAAAAATATAGGTGAGATGTGTTTTTTGTTTCTTTGGATTTTGTGGGGTTTTGTTTTTCAGAAAAAAATTATGGTTTCAATTTGTGATGAAAATAAAAACGTAAATTCTACTCTTGTAAACTGGGTTTCTGAATTATATTTTGGAAGCAAACCAAGAGAAAAATTTATAGAAGAATGTAGCTCTCTTGTACAGCACTTACCTAGCATGCGTGCTGAGTTCTGTTCCCCGGCCCCAGGGCAGGGTGAGAGGGGGACTGTTATTTGCTAAGCCAGCCTCCATCTGTATTGTCAAGAGGACACAGTTCATTCAGCCCTGTTGGCTCCTTACTGTATACATATAGTAATGCACCTTCATAGAAAATGAGCTATCACCACAATAAAGTAAGTGGGAAAGTTCAGAGAGGCACTTTGTCTTATTTTACTCAGGGAATGTTTATGCAGCTCTTGAAATGTGAGTTTATTCTTTCCAACCTTTTATGCTTTGCTCTAAATCCAGACTACCTAATAATACTTTCTCAGTCAGCCAGTTGAAATTTGGAATTCTGAGCATTCTAAAGAAAAACCTGATTTGACCTTTTGCCGTCCCATAGTCCTTATATCTTAGGTTTTTTCATCTGTGTCTGTTGCCACTGCTGCAAATTAATGATTTAGCATCTTATTGATGCTGTTTCTCAAACTGGTAGGTGAGGAGAGTGGCGTGGGATGGGTGAGATAGTCTAAGAAAACAGTAGATAAAGGACAGTAAGTACTTCTGATGCTGAACCTCAGTGAGTTTCAATAAAATTGGTTGTTTTTTTGTTTTTTGTTTTTAATTTTTATTTACATTAAGCTGCCAAAGATCAGTTTTTTAAGCAGCACTTTGTATCTTTTCAATACTGTTATGCTTTTTACCCCTACAGATGTTCATTCTAGACAAAGTTGAAGGTGATAGTTGTTCCCTCAATGAATTTACCATAACTGGATCAACATACGCACCCATTGGAGAAGTGTGAGTGACCCACCCTTCTCTTTATCTACAGATCTGTTGTGTCATTGTGGTGTTTGTTTTGGTTTGCTAAGATGGGGTTTGGGGTTTACTTAGTGGTAGAGCACTTGCCTGGCATGTGCCAGGCTGAGCTCAGTCCCTAGCACCACAAGAAATAAACCAAAAACTGAGGTGACATTCTGAATGTGGCTTAAATTGGTTTTCTAAAAATCAAAATACCACACTCTTGGTAAAAGACAACGAAAGTTATAAGCCAGTCTTCTTTTTCATCTTTATTTAGTTCACTTTGGGATCCCCAAATTTCAAGTGGGGTTTCTATTCTTCATTGATTACCAGTGGTGGAAGAGTTTCATTGTCAAAGAATTTCTTTTACTGATCGATTCCATTCTCTTTTGGGGGGCGGGGTACTGGGGATTAAACTCAGGGATGCTTAACCACTGAGCCATGTCTGCAGCCCTTTTTATTTGTTATTCTGGGACATGCTCTCACTGGGTTGCTATGGCTGGCTTTGAACCTCTCTTCCTGCATCAGCCTCCTGAGTTGCTCGGATTCTAGGCGTGTGCCCAGCTTCAGCATCACATTTCAAAGAGCCATCAAATTCCTTTGAATTCATTTAAATCTGTTGTCCCCAAAGTTCTATTTTCATCATTAATTTGGGGGGGGGGGGTTAACAGATGATGACACTGCTCCAAGAATGTGTTCTTGTTTGACAGGCATAAAGATGATAAACCAGTGAAATGTCATCAGTATGATGGGCTTGTAGAATTAGCAACCATTTGTGCTCTTTGTAATGACTCTGCTTTGGATTACAATGAGGTAAGGATCTTAGTGAGAAACTAGACCTAGAGGGTCCTTGTTCAGAGGTTGGGTGGGTAGAATGAAAATCCAGCCTGCCTTCCTCCGTTTTGAAAGCAGTGTTCCTGACTTTATTTATTGCCCCTTTCCATTCAAGAGCCTGTGTGTCAGGCATAACCCAACTAAAGAAAGCTGAGCATTGTAGTTCCTTGACTAAGAATTTGTGGTGTGTGTGATGATCTTGGCTGTTGACACCACTTACTGTAAATGAGTAAAACCCAGATTAGAAAGTGTTTTCCCTGAGAGCCTGGGGTATTGATTTTGCTTGAGATGGATAGCCATATGTCCTTGAGGACAAGTTGAGGCTTAAAGGGTTGTTCTGATGATGGTGATGATAAAAACTTAAGATTTAACCAACAGAAAAACTTTTTTATAGTAAGGTAAATCCTTTGCTTTTTATCTCAAAGGCATCAGAGAACAAAGGTTTATTTACTGGTCAGAATAATAAGCAATGGCCTGAAATTATAAATAGTATTTGAAAGCTCTGAATACTGTGATTAGTAGCTTCATATATTTAAAGGAAATGAAAAGGCTAATTACTGGAATAAGAGAACATGTATGCCTCTACTTTGAAAGTGTTTTTAATTATCTGGATCATCTGCTATCGAGCAAGATAAAAACAACCTATAGGATAATAATGCAATGGAGGACATGCCCTATGAATAAAATGCTAAAGAGAAATTTACCTGTTTGCTGCTTCTCCCTTTTCCACTTTCTGTGCTCTTCAACATTACAGGCAAAAGGTGTATATGAAAAAGTTGGAGAAGCTACGGAGACTGCTCTCACTTGCCTCGTAGAGAAGATGAATGTATTTGATACTGAATTGAAGGGTCTTTCTAAAATAGAACGTGCAAATGCCTGCAACTCGGTTAGTATTTGGCCATCAGTTGTATCATGTATTTAGTTCATTCACTCTCTTGCTCTCTTGGACAACTAATTATCTTCTCTCTTCAAATGTGCCACATTTATGTCCCTGTGTTCCATCGGGTAAAACAATTTTGCTATCTATTTGACCAACAAAATAAAAGCAGTAGATATCCAGGGGCAATCATCTGTGTTCATGATGCCTTCTCCCAGGATGCTGTGAAGGGGCTGTCTTTGCTCCAAGCAAAAGCCAGCCCCTCCTACCATCTTGCCTGTGTTTCAGTTTCCAGCTATATTAGATATCATCTTTAGCACAGGGGAAATGATAGAATGTTTTTATCTTAAAACTTTCCTTTGACCTTATTTTCCCATCAGCATCCCACTTTCTTTTCTTACACAGCAAAACTTCTTGAGGAAAAGCTATTTATGTATTCATTCTGTGTCACTTCTATTTTCTTGAATTTGTTTTAGTCAAGGTCTTGCTTCTACTAGTACATAAACATCTAGCTGGGCGTACTGGCACAAGCCTGTAATCCTAGCAACCTGGGAGACTGAGGTAGGAGGATCACACGTTTGTTTGAGACCATCCTATGCAATTTAGGGAGATCACATCTCAAAAAATAAAAAGGTCTGGGGATGTAGTAGAGTGTCCCTGGGTTGTTCAGTCCCTGGTATCTCCTCCTGCCCCCCAGTTTAAAAAAAAAAAAACAAAAAACTGTCAGTTATCTATGATCTTGTACTAAATCCATTGGTTACATCATTTATGTATTGTACCTAATAGCGCATGTAAAGCACACGAAGCAAGGATTGGTGAGAATATGAAACAAAACAAACATCTACAATAAGTATGCAGGGGATTTTTTTTTTTTTCTTTTGGTACTGGGGATTGAACCCAGGGACACTCGGCCACTGAGCCACATCCCCAGCCCTATTTTGTATTTTATTTAGAGACAGGCTCTCACTGAGTTGCTTAGGGCCTCGCTAAGTTGCTGAGGCTGGCTTTGAACTCGCAATCCTCCTGCCTCAGCCTCCCAAGTACTGGGATTACAGGCGTGCGCCACTGTGCCCGGCTATTATTGTTCTGTTTTAAAATATTTTTTTAGTTGTCAATGGACCTTTATTTTATTTATGTATATGCGGTGCTGAGAAATGAACCCAGTGCCTCACAACGAACGTGCTAGGCAAGCGCTCTACCACTGAGCCACAACCCCAGCCCAGAATTGCAGGGTTTAATGCAGTTATATTTGTAATCAGTTTAATAATAAGCAAATGGAAATAACCAGTAGTAATGTAAGAGATTTGAACAACAAACAGTAGATCCTACCAAATCTCTATTTGTTATGCTACTTGTGCTTTTCAAATGTGTATGGATCATTCACCTGAGTGGACAGTACTACTGGTCCATGAAGCAAGACTCAGCAAATTACCAAGGATTAAAATCATACATATATTGTTGACTACAGTGGAATTAAAGTAGACACTGATAACTAGCAAATCTCCCAAATATTTGGTATTTTAAATAATCCATGGGTCAAAAAAGAAAAGCCATAGTGGAAAGTAGAGTTGTTTTTATTGTTAACCAGTACTTAGGATTGAACATTGTACTACCAGAAACATTGTACTACCGAGTTAGATTCCTGGCTTTTTTTTTTTTTTAATGTGGTGCTGGGGATTGAACCCAGGGTGAGGCAAGTACTCTACCAACTGAGCTATATCTCCAGCCCCCATTTTGTTTTTTGAGATTGGGTCTCTCTCAGTTGCCCAGGCTGGCCTTGAAGTTGAAATCCTCCTGTGCAGCCTCCTATGTAGCTGGATTGCACGTGTGTGTGTGCCACCAGCCCACCTGAAAACTAGATAGAATGTTTTGAACTAAATATTCATAACACCATATGATTCCAACGCATTGTTCAAGGAAAATTTATTAAGTACATAGATTAGGAAATAAAGGTTAAAAATCAATGATAAAAGCTTCTGTCTTAAGGAAGTAAAAGAATAACAAATTCAGAAACCTGTTATCAGGGAGCTGGGCATGGTGGTGTAGGCCTGTAATCCTACCAATTCTGAAGGCTGAGCCAAGAGGATCCCAAGTTTGAGGCTAGCTTCAGAACTTGGCAAGATCCTATCCCATAAAATAAAAAGGGATGGGGATGGAGTTTGGTGATAAAGTACCCCTGGGTTCAGTTCCCAGTACAAAAACCAAATAAAAGCCGGATGCGGTGGCACACGCCTGTAATCCAAGTGACTTGGGAGGCTGAGTCAGGAGGATCGCAAGTTCAAAACCAGCCTCAGCAACTTAGCGAGGCCCTAAGCAACTCAGTGAGACCCTGTCTCTAAATAAAATTAAAAATAGGACTGGGGATGTGGTTCAGTGGCCGAGTGTCCCTGAGTTCAATCCCCGGTTCCAGAAAAAGAAAAAAACAAATAAAAGCAACTGGTTATAGGACCTAGGACATAGCTTAGTATGGTAGACCATGTATTTTAGGATGCTCAAGGCCCTGGTTCAGTCCTCAGTACCCACAAAAAGTGAACTGATTTCATCAAATGTTTATCTCAGAAAGGGCTAGGGATGTGGCTCCGTGAAAGGGTGCTTCCAGGTTCAGTTCTCAGCACAGGATGTGGGGGGGTTCAACAGAAGAAATTCACAAACCCTTTCAGTGACATAACTTGTTAAATTGACACAAGAAAAATTTTAATGATTGTTGAAAAGAAATTGTAATTTAAAATCTGCCTCCATAGAAATTCTCCTGGCCCAGTTCTGTTAAACATTTAAGGAAGAAATAATTCAAGTTTTACACAGACTTAAGGGGAAAGGGGAAACGCATTTACTGATTCACTTGGCGAGGTCAGCATAATCCTGGTATCAAAGGTCTGTTGTGGTGGGAGTGGTGGAGAACACAGGCATCCATGAGTCTGAGCAACAGAGTGGCCTCCCAGCCCCTGTCCTTGTGCCTCCTCATTCATCCAGCATCACCATGGCCAAGGCCAGTAGCAAGGATGGAGGCCTCCACAGTGAGTTGAACCTGAGCCCCAAGACGGGTCCCTGTCAAAGAGCTGCTGCCCCGGGGCACTACACTACACCTCTTCAGAGGCGGTACTGTTCTTTCTGTGATCTCACAAATTCAGTGATGCTAGACCTGAGTGAAAATGGTCTGCAATGGCTGTCAGCACTGGTCTTCTGGTGACTCCACAGCACTGGGATCTCCTCAGCCACAGACTGGTCATCCTGCCTGTCACTGCTCAACTCAGGAACTGGAAGTGACTAGACCTAAAGGTCCCCTTTTTCCTACTCTGACCAAAGTGGTAGATGAGAGTCGGTGTGTAGACAGGCTGCAGTACACGGATGCTGGTGCTGTGCTGACTGGCTGAGTGAGGGCACAGTGCTGTGTGGTGGAGCAGCAGCGTGAGGCCACGAGCACACTGAGGAGGCTTGGGAACAGCAGCTGCAGAACCAGGGAGGCTGTATTGGAGAAGGAATGTGATGCTCTTGAGCATCCAAGCAGGAGCAGCAGAAACTTCATTGTAGAAGTCAGGCCCAGTTGTCTGCATCTGATTCCCATCCCAGTAATCCACCACCCCAAAACACCCAGTCCTCGGTTGTGCTGCAGCTGTTTCTCTGTGACAGACAGGCTGGTTGCTTGGGCAGCAGAGCTGTGGTAACCCTGGCTACCTGCTTCCCAGACCCTGCACAGCCATGAGATCCTCTGTTGGGTCCTCCAGCCCAGTTGCCAGCAAAGAACTGTTCCTCTGCACCCAAGGTCTTCTGTCTGGAGTTTGGGTTCTTGTGTAATTGGGCTCTGCTGGGTGTTCCTCTTCAAGGGACAAGATCTCACTGTGTTGCCTAGGCTGGTCTTTAACTCGTGAACTCAGCCAGGCCTCCTGCCTTGGCCTGAGTATCTGGGATTACGGGGTTTGTGCCACCTTACCTGGTCAAATGTTATCACCAAGAGGCTGGCTGTTGATTGGCACTTGAGACCTCATGGTAGGATTTCTTTGTTCTGCAGGGTTCCCTGGTAGAATTTGGAGAAATGGGGGTAGGGGACAGTTACCAGTGTGCCTCAAGGAACAAGTTCAGGTCAGAGAGAGGTAAAAGGCCTTTTTTCTCAAAAAAAAAAAAAAAAAAAAAAAAAGCTGTATAAAGGAAAGTCTCGTTTCTATTAATTGGTCAGCTATTAGTACTTTATTATGCTTTTGCACGTCCCAAACCCTTTCATTCCTGGCAAATCAGCATGATCAAGATATAGTCACGGAGGACTAGGGCATCACCACCCTGAGGGAATGTACCTGTTCTCTTAAGGAACTCACATACACGAGCATTTCAGTGACCACATAGAAGCTGAGGCAGTGGGAAAAAATCGGGCCCTGCAGGTGGGTGACATGGCCTGCCTGGTGTGTAGCCTCCCACTCCACTCCTTTTTCCTTTGCATCGTTTTCCTGCCTACCAGAATTAAGGCTGTCTGGGCTGAGGCGTACAGTGGACGAGTACTTGAGTCACAGTTAGCCTCACAGCTGTGAAGGCTTTGGGCACCTCCGCAGCATCTTTCCCTGTTCACGTGGCTGGTCTATACCTGGGACAGTTCAGTCTCTTACCTCAGTTGAAACCACTGCCTGCAGCTGGTAAGCAGGCAGCAGGTCCTTTCAAAGCCAGATGGTGAGAGCTCTGTTGGTGTGACTCTGTATCAGAGGCTACCCCAAAACTCGCTTCACACACAGATTTATATCTGTTTGAGTCTTGACTCCTAACTACACCTGCTCGCTGAGGAGAAACGAGTAGCACCATGGAACCTGAAAGTGGTGCCTTATCCACCAGTGAGGGACCAGCACATGTACAAGCAGGGCTGCCCCTTCTTTCATCTGCCACATTGAGCGGCTTGGCACAGGGGCCAGAAGGACTGTGGTGTGGCTCACTGGATGAAAGTCCTCACATTCCTCTCTCCCCACCTCAGAAAAGCCTGTCAGTTAAGAGACCAAGCCCAGCTTCTTTGCCAGGATTGCCACTCTTGACCAGCCCCACAATGCAAGAAGTGACTTTGGTTTTCCTCCTCTGCCAGGACCTCTCCTTTGTGTGGGTCCACTCCTTGCTCAGAGTCACAGCATGTTCCTAGACACAAACAGCACAAAGCATGAATGGGGTCCAGGTGCAGAATTCGGTGCTTATACCTGCTTGTGGCATCTCGGCGACTGATGGGGTGACCTTGATACACCTAGCCCAGTCAAGCCTGCCCAGCACTCTGGTCTAGGGCCGCTTCCTAGATCATATACTGAGGTTCTTGGGAGTTTCTGCAATAATTATTAAATGTATATCAGATTGGGGGGAAATCCATGTAATTCATCACACTAACCAAATAATGGTGAAAGACCATAATCTCCTCAGATGCAGAAAAGGCACTTGATATAATTTCATCTCTAACTGAGATGGGCGTGTCTTCGGGAGTCGGGGTATTTATGCAAAGCCTGTGCTGGCAGCAGAGGATTCCTCCTCATGATGTCCATTCGGGATTGTCCTGGCTATGCTAGACCACGCACTGGAGAAGGGCAGAAATATGTATTTGTAGCTAAGAGCATAGGGCTCAAGGTTCTCCGTCCTTGTGTAAAGCTGACAGACCAGTTGGCACTGGTTCCCTCCCTCCTTAAAACACTCCTCCACTTGGCGCTCTGGACTCCAGGCTCGTTCTCCCTCATTGGCTTCTCTTCCACTGTCTCTGGCTATCTTGCATGTCCCACCTGGAGTTAGAGACCCCACAGCTGGTCTTCAGCTCTCTGGTCCCAGGAGTTTAAACACCATCAATGTGCTGAAGTCTCATGATCAGCTGCCTAAGGCTATTTAGAATATGTAAGACTAGTTTGTCGAGGAGCCACAGCATCGCCTTCACTGCATAGCACCGTGGGCAGCCCAGCTCTGACCCACTACTCTACCCCCATTGCATTGCCTGGTCATGTCTTGTACGGCAGGGTCTGCAGTGACTTGAGAGTCGTGACCTGTCTCCACCAGCCTTTTCTTATAAAGTACTGCAGCCACCGTGGCCCTCAGAACACACCAGGCTGCATGTTGTATCTGTCTAGTGGAGTTTTGCTGTTGCCACTGCCTGGCTCACACTTGGACATCTTTTCCGGTTTGCGCTCATTCCTGCTTTTTGGCCACTGTGTAGAACACTGGAACCTATACACACACACATTTTCTATCCCCTTCCCTGCCCAATTTTTTTAAAAAAAATTTTTTCTAATTTAATTTTTTCGGCATAGCACTTGGACTAGAATGTAAAATTAGAATGCGCTCCTTCCCAGACTAGAGGGCAGGGTTAAAAAACTTGTCTAGTCATTGCGGTCTCGCAGTATTTGTCAGGCGGTGCACAGTGAGCGTTTGTCCAACAGGGAAACTGCAGAGACGGCCATCCATCAGTAGTCTTTGTTCTCCTTACAGGTCATTAAACAGCTGATGAAAAAGGAATTTACCCTAGAGTTTTCACGTGATAGAAAATCAATGTCTGTCTATTGTACACCAAACAAACCAAGCCGGACATCCATGAGCAAGATGTTCGTGAAGGCAAGTAGAGCAAGTTGTAGTTGATGCGTTTTTTTTTTCCAGGGTTACGAACCTGGCAAGCCAGCAAGTAAAATTGTTGATGTAAATCTGTTAACCTCTCCAGGGTGCTCCTGAAGGTGTCATCGACAGGTGCACCCACATTCGGGTTGGGAGTACAAAGGTTCCCATGACCCCTGGAGTCAAACAGAAGATCATGTCTGTCATTCGGGAGTGGGGCAGTGGCAGTGACACGCTGCGGTGCCTGGCTTTGGCCACTCATGACAACCCGCTGCGGAGAGAAGAGATGCACTTGGAGGACTCTGCCAACTTCATCAAGTATGAGGTAGCTGATGGCCTCCTCCCCCACACTGCAGGGCTGTGTCCAGACTGTGCTGCTTCTGGTGGGCGGTCGGGTGGTCTCGCCTGCGACAGGGCGTGGTGGTTGGTTTTTGCACAGGCCACACGTTACCCTTAATGATTTAGGTTGTTGCTCTAGAGACATTGTTAGCAATTAAATAAAAGTCTGTTTCTTTCAAGGTGGAATAATCAAGATGAGCTTAAATAAGCTTATAAATTTATTTTTTTAATTCATGTAAACTTTAAAAAATGTTAATGGATAGTTTTGAAGTAATTCATTACATATTGAAAGTTGAAGGAATCTTTTCCACTTTTCTCCTCAGCCTGGAATACTTATCAGAAAGTGGCCCCCTAGGGCTCTGAGTAGAAGGAGCAGGCTCTGGTTCCATGGGCCACCACTGTGGCCAGTCTCTGATGCTTTTGTCAGTGTTTGTCCCCATCTCAGCATATTTTTATGAGTTTAAAGAGGGCTGGGAATATAGCTCAGTTGGTAGAGTGCCTGCCTCGCAAGCACAAGGCCCTGGGTTCAATCCCCAGCTCTGCCAAAAAAAAAAAAAAAATTTAAAGGATGATTTGGTAACAAGGTAATCACTTTTTTTTTTTCTTTCTCTCATAAGAAAATGATGGGCTAGGGATGTAGCTCAGTGGTAGTTCACCTGGGGGAAGCAGGAGTCCTGTGCTAACTCATCATGGTCGTCTTGCTTCAGACCAATCTGACTTTCGTTGGCTGCGTGGGCATGCTGGACCCTCCCAGAATCGAGGTGGCCTCCTCTGTGAAGCTGTGCCGGCAAGCAGGCATCCGTGTCATCATGATCACAGGGGACAACAAGGGCACCGCTGTGGCCATCTGTCGCCGCATTGGCATCTTTGGCCAGGAGGAGGATGTGACGGCAAAGGCTTTCACAGGCCGGGAGTTTGATGAACTCAGCCCCCCAGCCCAGAGAGACGCCTGCTTGAATGCCCGCTGCTTCGCTAGAGTCGAGCCTTCCCATAAGTCCAAGATCGTGGAGTTTCTTCAGTCCTTTGATGAAATCACAGCCATGGTGAGTGTTTGGACACCGATGCCTCCTGTGGCACAAATGCTGCAGATTCTGATTTCGATCATTAAGATTTTAGTAAATACTCACTAATGTGGAATTCCTTTTGTTCTCATGTCTGGACAGTTTCTCTGAAATGCCAGCAGTTCGTCAGTAATTGGCATGTTATAAAATCCTAGAGTTTTTAAGACCCAGAAAGGCTTTTCAAACCAGAGGAACTATTTGGTGATGTCCTTGTTAAGGGTTCACAATGTTTGCACCTCACCAGGTGTGGTGGTACAGTGCGTGTAATCTCAGGAGGCTGAAGCAGGAGGATCCAAGTTCAAGGCCTACCACAGCAGTTTAATAAGGCCCTAAGCTACTTAACAAGACCCTGTCTCAAAAAGGGATGGGGATGTAGCTCAGTGGTGTCTCTGGGTTCAGTCCCCAGTAGCAAACAAAAAAAAAAAAAAAAAAAAATGCATCTTACACAAACATGCTCTTTTTGGAATATAATTGGTCAGTGGTCTGTCACCGAGTATTAGACAACCCCACTGTAAATTAACTTTGCTAATGGCAGGGCTTTCTGTTGTGTTTTGTTTTTGCAACGCTGGGGATCAAACCCAAGGCCTTACACATGCCTGGCAAATGGCTATGCCGCTGAGGTACATCCCCATCCCTTGCTGGGCTGAAACTTGCCATCCTCCTGTCTTAGCCTCCCAAGTAGCTGAGATTATAGGCTGTGCACTGTGCCAGGCTTACAGCTTCACTTTTTAAAAACAGCAATTTTGGTTTTGAAACAATATTAACAGGTATGCTGTCCTCCCTCCCCAGCAGGTAACTACCATTTTGAAATTGGAATTTAGTAAAAGTATGAAAAGCAGACATGGGAATGAATATTCTTTATCTATGGACAATATTCAGTGTTTCTGCATGTCTTTCAACTTTATAAGCAGTCTGTACCTTTTCAAGTCCCCTTTGTTCCAGACCTCTCTGAGGTCTCGGGTAAAATGTGTTTGACACCACCTTATAAAACAGGAATTCTACAACCTTTCACCCAGAGAGACCCACAGATGTCCCCCTGCACCTGATCACTGAGCCTGTGCCCTGGGGTGTGAATGTCCCACAGCAGGTGTCCCAACCAACCGTGGCTTTCCCTTTCAGACTGGCGACGGTGTGAACGATGCTCCTGCTCTAAAGAAAGCTGAGATTGGCATTGCCATGGGCTCTGGCACTGCAGTGGCCAAAACTGCCTCTGAAATGGTCCTGGCAGATGACAACTTCTCCACCATTGTGGCTGCTGTTGAGGAGGGACGGGCAATTTACAACAACATGAAGCAGTTCATTCGCTACCTCATCTCATCAAACGTGGGGGAGGTTGTCTGGTGGGTTCTGACAGTACTGCTGTGTTCTTTATCCACTGCAGAGTTCATGATGAGCAAGCAGTTCCTCCCAGGGCGTCTCTGCACTGGGGCTGCTTTGGTCTTTGTGCCTGAGCTGGGAGCAGGAGGAAGAGAACGGGATCCCTTGAGGAAGTAGTTTGACTTCAGGCCTTAACGAGGGTGTCTGCTGCTGCCCTGATGTGCAGAGAATTCCTTAATGCAAAAACAAGTCTAAATTAACCAGATAAAGTTGCAAAAATTCTTGTCACTCTACAAGTTACCTATAATTCAAAATGGGGTGTCATTGATGTTCTGTGATTGCTAAGTTTATTGCAGGTGATCCTTGCTGCTGTCTGTTGTGGGTTGCATGGAGGAGCTGAGGGGTGATGGTGCTATTTAAATAGTTCCCCAAAGTCACTGAGGTCTTTGTCTTCTCTTCCTTGGGGACAGTATTTTCCTGACAGCAGCCCTTGGGTTTCCTGAGGCTTTAATTCCTGTCCAGCTACTCTGGGTCAATCTGGTGACCGATGGCTTGCCTGCCACTGCATTAGGGTTCAACCCTCCTGATCTGGACATCATGAATAAACCACCCCGGAACCCAAAGGAGCCACTCATCAGCGGGTGGCTGTTTTTCCGTTACCTGGCTATTGGCTGTGAGTATAGTTTTTATATTAATTTTTAAACAATATGGGCCAAAATTTTGTAAATTTATTCCTTTAAAGCATCTTTTTTCCTGTGTCCATATTAGGGTAGCAAAAAAGGAAGGGTGTCTTCTTTCAGTTTGAATCTCCATTTCCATGAGAGGAGAAGGGGGCTAACTGTGCAGCCCCAGCCACTGGTGCTCACAGGGACTGTGGCAGCAACCTCTTCTCTGTAGACCTCATCTTCCTGGCCAGGGCTACAGGCCAGGAAGTCCTCTGCCCCAGTCATTGGTTAGGGTCAGGCCCAGAGAGGCGAGGCTACTTCCTTCAGATCCACAGGAAGGTGTTTAGTTTTAATAACACTCAAAATTCAAAAGGCACCTGTGGTCTAGAGTGGAAAGATTGTCAGCCGCTCAGTTCCCTCCAGCTTTGACAGTTTGTTGTGGACTGTGTTCCTTTCCACGGACTCCGGTGGACACACAGCCCCCTTGGCTTTGTAGAAATGATAGCGTGCTGCACTTGCCTGTGTGCTGAACTTTGCTTTGACTTCTTCCCATCTGGAGCACGTTCCATGGCAACCGGTGCAGCTGCGTCTTGCACGTATCCAGCTGCCTTAGTGTTTGTGTGGTTCTGGGATTGTGGGTATGTGCACTTGTGATTTTCGGTGGCTGTTACCCTGAGGCTCATCTGAAGTCTCTGTTCTGTTGCTTTCTTATAATGAACTCCCTAAGTTGAGAGCTGCCGGGAGAGTGGCCCAGAGCGTGCTGGGCTGCTGTTCTGACTGTTCCCATGGAAAGGTTCTACTAAGCCTTTAATGGAACAAATAAGTAACCACCTAGACAGAATCAGATTGCCCAGAAATTATGGTGTGACCTGGTCCCCAAAGCTGTGACTTTATGTGAGGACAACATGTGGACTTACAGTGCAACTGTTAGAAGGTGCACTGAGTGCAGAGGTTGGAGGGTTCAGTAGGGACCTTTCCTCACAAATTCTGGAGGGAACAATGTGTAGTTCTTTTGTATAATAAACACACTGTCCTTCCAGAACCCTGTCGTCCAGCTGCTCTGGCTGCAAGCAGTTCAGAGAAGCAGCAGGAGCTCTGGTGTCCACATGCATCCTATGTCTTTCACCTTTGTCCTCATGGGGATTGGCCCATGCAGCATCACCTGTAGCGAATAGTGCAGGCTGCAGCCCTGAGTAGCAGCATCCTGTTTGTTCCCAGGTTACGTCGGCGCTGCTACCGTGGGTGCTGCTGCGTGGTGGTTCATCGCTGCTGATGGTGGCCCAAGAGTGTCCTTCTACCAGCTGGTATTTAGTCTCCTTTCTTTGTGTACCTTCCCTGTGAAGCGCTGTGGGCCCTTGGTCTTTCTCTGGTTTGTGTGTCTGTTGAATCATCCTAAGGCTCAAAATACAGACGACACTGAGGGACCAGGGCTTCTTGGGGGATGGGTAAATCCATGGTTGTTCTGGTCTTGGTGTGGGATTGGTGCCTGGATGGTAGAAATACATTTGACTGATCAGAATTTGATTGGACTTTTTGCAGAGTCATTTCCTACAGTGTAAAGAGGACAACCCAGACTTTGAAGGAGTGGATTGTGCAATCTTTGAGTCCCCGTACCCAATGACAATGGCGCTGTCTGTTCTAGTCACCATAGAGATGTGTAACGCCCTCAACAGGTTAGTCTTTGCTGCAGCAGAGGTGAGAGCTCGGATCACCAGGGCACTAGGGCTTTTGTCATGGTTGATGAAGGGTCACTGGAAAGCTCTCCTCTCCCACAGAAAAGAGAACAAGTAGCACTGGTTTTAAAAGCCCAAGCTGTCGTCACCTCCAGGAAGTAGTGGGAGTGCTTAGCCACGTGTTTCAGAGCTTTTCTTTAAAAGAAACAGGAGGCCAAAAATAGCATCAGTATATGAATGCCAACACCCACGGGGAGCGAGCTCTCACCCTTCAGCACGAAGGCAAATGGTATCATCCAATTAGCCAGTGCCCAAAATGGAAATTCTAAATAGCCTAGGCATCCAGGGCAGTGGAGACAGCTATACGCCGGCAGAGATAGGATCTGCTGTCCCGAAGCCTAGGTGTAAAATTGGCAGTTTGTCCTACATCTAAACATTTTCTTCCTTAACTTTGCCATAATGAAAACTTGAGTCCTTAAAATCAGGTCAGTGGCTGACGCCAAGGTAGCGGCCACCTTACTGAAGTGTAGTTGGGCGTGGTGTCTGGCTGCCATGGACATGCAGCTTTGCCTCTCTGGTGAGTTCCCCTCCCTGTCCTTGTTCTTCAGCTTGTCTGAAAACCAGTCCTTGCTGAGGATGCCCCCTTGGGAGAACATCTGGCTGGTGGGCTCCATCTGCCTGTCTATGTCACTCCACTTCCTGATCCTCTATGTGGAACCCCTGCCAGTAAGTGATTGTGGGACCCCAGGCTAGTGGCTGGCACCACCCATCTGGCAAGTTTGAAGTTTGATGAGGCGGCTTTGTCTCAGCTTATCTTCCAGATCACACCGCTGAATCTCACCCAGTGGCTGATGGTGCTGAAAATCTCCTTGCCTGTGATTCTCATGGATGAGACACTCAAGTTTGTGGCCCGCAACTACCTGGAACCTGGTAAAGAGTGTGTGCAACCTGCCACCAAATCCTGCTCGTTCTCGGCATGCACCGATGGGATTTCCTGGCCGTTCGTGCTGCTCATAATGCCCCTGGTGGTCTGGGTCTATAGCACAGACACTAACTTTAGTGATATGTTCTGGTCTTGACTGACAGCTCTACATACAGAAGATGTTTAACTTAATCAATTTTTTATTGTTTAAAGCAACTGTCTATTTCTGCTGAATTTTCACATGAACATCTTGGCTGGTGAAGGAGGTTTCATACTAGATTTTGTTTTGCTTTTTCTGACTCCAGTGGGGCAAGATTTTCCTTTTTTTATACACATAATTAAAGTGTCCATTGACATGTACAGAGAACTAACACTATTTTATGCAAATATTTTTTTGTAGATGAAAAGCATGTACAGTGTTCTGTTTAATACTCATCCTTGTATAAAAATAGTTGAGCCAGCAGACATTGTCAGCAAGTTAATTGGCAGCAGACTTTAGGAAACGAATGTGTGTTTTTAAAAAAAAACAAAAACAAAAAACAACTAAATAGCATGTATTGTGTTTTTTGCATGATTACCTGGATTTAATTTGATATCACAGTCTAATTTTTATTCATAAGCCAATTTTTCTGCACTGAGCAGAGTCCTGCTACCTCAGTCAGTGTTTTTGGTTTGCCACTTCCCGCACCCTCCCCGCTCCCTTCACCCGCCCCGCCCCACCGGCTTCTTCTGTAGGGTCCTGATGGTTCTGTTTACATCAGTCTTCACGAGAGGTATGCCTGTCTCGCTTGTGCAGAAAACATTGTTCCAGATCAATCAACTGGGTTTATGTCCCTTCACATAGTTTTTAAGGTTATTTATTTAAATGTCTAATGTATTTTATTGTAACAGACATTGTTTTGCCAACATTGCCTAGATTTCAATGGCACTTCACAATCTAGTTTAAAAAGAGAAAAATAAAACATTTTAAATGGACAGAAAATAACTGTCTTGTTCTTAACTCTTAAATTGCTCCCCTTGAACTATCGGATTGGTAGTCCACCTTTCTCTTAAGTTCTTAGCTCAGAACCTCAGTACAGTATGCTTGAGGGGAACTGGGGTCATGTTCTGCTGCATAGGTAGTTGGGAATTTTATTTTTTAATGTATAGGCACAAATTGTCATCTAATATACATTTTATGCAAGTTTCTGCTGGCCTGTTGTATGTAACCTGGTGTAAGGAACATAAGGGCAAGTGTGTGTGTGTGTGCGTGTTTTGTAAAATCTGTAAATAGCACATGACCAAATGAACATATTGTATAGAACTATTTTTATTTGAATGTGGCACTAACCACCACCATTACTCTGATAAATGTTTGCGCATGTTCGAGATCAGTCTGACCAACAGTGTATGAGTCATTAACAGTCCTAACTGTGGTGTTTTCCTCCAATGCCTTCCAACATCCATCAACTAACGTGAGTATTTTCTTCTCTGGAACTTGGATGCGTTAGCCTAAAGGTGACTGACTGCCACCAAATGAGATAGTCCTCTTGTATCCCATGCTAGAGTGCTACATGACAGCTCCCACCTGGCAGGTACGGGGTCTCAGTTGCCAGTGGCTCAGGAGACTCGGGTGCTGTATGAGCTGACTACAGGTGTGACTTCCATGGAAGCCACATGCTGCTTAGGACAGTGCTCCCATAAGATGTGGGGAGGGGCCTGCACCAGCCAGGATGGGGGTGTAGTGTACATTTGTAATCCCCGCTGCTCAGGAGGCCGAGGCAGGAGGATCACAAGTTCCAGGCCAGCCTTGGCAGCTTAGTGAGAAACTGTCTCAAAAAATAAAAATGGTCTGGGGATGTAGCCCAGTGGCAGAGTAGCTCTGGGTTTAATCCCCCATATCTAGAAATTAAAATTTTAATTAATGGGAGGGGGCTTTAGATCTTTATCAGCTGCAGGAAGTCATCCCAGAACATGTTGCCTTGTTTGTTAAAAAGCAGAAAGCAAGCAGCGCAAGTAACTGAAAGAGGGAACCGGGACATCAGTAGCTTGTCTTAAATAGGCCACCGCTTTTCGCCTTTCTGGGTCATATCCTTTGTGGCTAAGCTCACCTTAGCTCCCAGGGTGTATCCACGCCACGAGGGGTGGCTCTGCTCAGCCCAGCAGGCCTAACCATTAGCCAGTGAGGAGGCCTGGTGGCCCCTTCCCCTTCCTGTGAGACCTTGACTTCTCAGGAAGGGCCTTGGGCTCTGGTCACTGGGGTGGCCAAAGGCAGTGCAGATGGAATTGGGAGAAGGTTGGGTGTTGAGCAGAAGGTGCCAGGCTCAGAGGACCCAGGTTGTGGAACTTAAAAGCACAGCCCCCCTGTCAGGCACACTACACAGCTACTTACAGGGAGTAGCTTACAGAAGGGAGGCAGGTTTGCCCACCAGAGAATGTTAGGGGAAGGTTTTTGCCATTTTGGACATCATGAGATGAGAAGGGTCAAGTAAATCAAGTGCAAGGAGTGCATCTGAACTGCAGATCAAAACAGGATGTGGAGTTTGCCGGGTGGTGCACTGTGTGCAGTGGAAACCAACCTAACTAACCAGACAGCTTTTCCTGACTTGGTTCCTTGATTTAGTTGACTTTACAAAAGAACGTTGAGCCCATGGCTGCTGTAGGAGCTGTGCACACCGCAGGCAGCCCTGGGCCAGCTCTCGCCTTGTGGTTTCAGCTCCAGGCCCCTTCAGCCCACGGAGGCTATTTGGGCGCCCACTTCCTCAGGCCCACTGCTGTCCTGAGCAGGACTACTTGGTCCCCAGCAGTGCTGGCCACAGCTGCAAACATTCAAGCACTTCCTCCCACTCAGCTGAACTCAAAGACCAGGGCAGCATCATGACCACAGGCACATCCCTGCTCCTCAGGCCCTGCTGGTGCCCAGCCCTGTCTTCACCCAGCACCCTCAAAAAGGGACAGTAGTAAATGGATGGCAGTGTCATCTTCAGCCCCTGTGCACCTAGTGTCAGGCAGCTCTTGCCTAAAACCTGGCTCTGCACTCTCTGGAGCACCAGTGGGCTGCTGGCCCAACCTCTTCAATAGAGCTTTTCCCTGTGCCCGAAAGACCAGCATCTCACACGGGCCCTAAGTGGGCACCAGTCCAGCAGCTTATTCGGAACGCTGCAGGCAGTCCATTCCAGAGGGAGCCGTTGAGAGCCCGAGGAACTTCCTCCAGCCTCCTCAGCAGCTGAAGGAGGTGGCCAGACCTCAGGAATGTCTGACATACTGACATTAACTCAGTGTCTGCGCAGCACCCAGCCGCTGCCCGTGCCCAGGCACACCGTGTCTGGTGCTAGAAGTTATGATGAGCTAAAAGTCATGGTTGCCCTTGCACTTAAACCACCACATTTTGTCAAAACCAACACCCTCAAGTCCACAGTGAGGGAAGATTTGGGCTGCAGCCAGGGCACGACAGTTTCCCTTCAGCACTGGCAGAGCCAGACCCCAGCTCTGGCTGCCTGGGGAGGGCTGGCGGGCGGGAGCTGGAAGACCCCACGCTGCTGCCACTCGGCTCACCCCCGTCCACTCACCTCTGCATGGCTGACAAGACCCTCCTTGGCCTGTCTCACTGCTTTCACACCTGAAGTGTTTTAAGTCTCTGCCTCAGGATTCATTTGAAGTCAGGTGTCCTTTGCAGTGTAGGCAGATGACAGAAGGGCACTGTCATTGAGCCAGTGCTTTTAGATGTGAACCAGCGTGGGTAGTGCCTCAGGGACAGTTAATCAGAAGAGCTGTTCTTGAAATACTGAAGATCAGGTTGTCCCTGGGTCTCTAAGGTGGTGGTTCTAACATTCCTCCTCGTATTTCATGAAGCTGATTTCCTCTCTCTTTCCTTTTCAGCAATACTGGAGTAACCGCTTCCTAAGCCATTTTGCAGAAATGTAAGGGTGTTCGGTTGCGTGCATGTGCGTCTTTAGCAACACATCTACCAGCCCTCTGCATGATTGATGTTGGGGAAAAAGAAAAGTAGAAAAAGTTCCCAACTTGTGTGTGATGTGGAGGAAATGTGTATTACCAATGGGGTTTTTAGCTTTTAAATCAAAATAATGTACAATTTAGCTTAATCAGAAAGCCTCTTCAGAGAAGTTTGGTTTCTTTGCTGCCAAGAACAATGAGGTTCTGAAAACCTTATCCAATAACTTAGAAGCAATCAGCCAAGTCTCCACATTTCTCTGTGCAAAATGTCAGTACTTCTATAAATGTACAATATTAAATTGTAATGCATGCCTTCAGATTTCTCTACAGTGACATTGAAAATGCTACTTTTTAATTGGCCCTGTACAGTTTGCTTATTTATAAATTCATTAAAAACACTACAGGTATTGAATGGTTAAAATGTAGGCCTCCAGTTCATAACTTCAGTTATTTTTGAGTGTGCAGAAAGCCGTTTCACACCGTATTAAATGTAACTTATTTAATGAAATCAGAAGCAGTAGACAGATGTTGGTGCAATACAAATATTGTGATGCATTTACTACCTTAATAAAATGCTAAGCGTCAGTTTATCCCAACGCATGTTTGACTGTAGACTGTAAATAGAGATCAGTTCACTTCTTTCTGTGCTGTGACAGGCGGTGCACAGACATGGTTTCAGGTAAATAAATCTATTCTACGGTAAATTC
Organism: Glaucomys volans; assembly: GCA_020662805.1. Taxonomy (NCBI): domain Eukaryota; kingdom Metazoa; phylum Chordata; class Mammalia; order Rodentia; family Sciuridae; genus Glaucomys; species Glaucomys volans. The sequence goes on from JAJEJO010000920.1 coordinate 341,227, forward strand.
TCGGTGTGGTACTGATTGTTCTATCGGAGGGCGGTGGTGGGCACCCAGGATACAGCGTGTGGATACAGCGGCCGGAACCATTTGGACTTGACTTTATGGGCAGGTGTGCAGAGTAGAAGGCCCTCTTCTGTGAGAGCCCTGCTCTGGCTCCTTGCTCTTCAAGGGCGGAACAGGCCTCACGGGTCAGTGTGAAGGCTGAGCCAGGCGTGGCGGTGCACACTTGTAAACCACCGACTGAGGCATTCTGAGGCAGACAGGAGGATCACAAGTTCTAGGCCAGCCTCAGCAATTTGGTGAGGCCCTAAACCACGTAGTGAGACCCTGTCTCCAAAAGGGCTGGGGATGTGGCTCAGTGTTACAGTGCCCCTGGGTTCAATTCTTGGTACTAAGAAAAAAGAAAGACTACTCAAGTTTTCAGCCACCTGAAAAAAATCTGCAGACTATAGCAACCAAAAGAGGCTTCTAGTACAAATGCAAAATGTGACATGCTGCATTCCCTGCTGTTGACTGACTTGGAAAAGTGTAACCAGAGCAGCTATTGGAATTCATCAGTTTAATGCTTAGTGCTTCTATGCCAGGGGTGTGTTTGGGGTAGGACTCTTTCTAAGTTCCCTTTTATCACTTGAAAAATAGTAAGACCACACACGGTGGTGCACCTCCATAACCCCAGCTATTCAGGAGGCTGAGGCAGGAGAATCTCAAGTTTTGAGGCCAGCCTGTGTAACAGCGAGACCCTGTCTCAAAGAGGGCTGGGAGAGGCGTAGCTCAGTGGAAGAGAACGTCCCCAGCACATGTGGAGCCCTGGCTTAAATCCCCAGTACTCCTGCCCCTGCCAAAAAATGGACATAAGGACATAAAAAAAATTCTAATCCTTACCAGCCGTGCTGATAAAGGAAAAACATTTAATGAAATCTAACGTCCTATCAGAAAAGGGAAAAATGCCTCAGATGGTAGATGGACACAACACCTTTATTTTTATGTGGTGCTGAGAAAGGAACCCAGTGCCTCATGCGTGCTGGGCAAGTGCTCCACCACTCAGCCCCAGTCCCAGCTCCCTATTATCCATTCTTAAACAGAAAAATCATATCCATAATTCTCATAACTGAAACACTTGGAAATTACACTGTCTACCACTTAACCGCTGTTCTAAAGATAATGCAGTCAGATCAGAAAAGGGAAAAATGCCTCAGAATGAATAAAGGGCAATCAAGGGTCATGTTGGATAATGGAAATACCTTGTTCTTAGACAAGTTGAGAAGCCCAGGCACTGATGCCTCAATGCGAGTGGAAGAAACCACTGGTTTTAATCAAGCAGGCTTATTCTAACCATCGTGAGAGGGACCAGGCGGGGAAGGAAGTAGCCCATCTCTTCATGAAGCAGCTGGAGTGAGGCTTGAGAGCTCTAGGACAGGAGGCGGTGCTCTGGTTTGTAAGTTGGTTCTGTGAGTGGTCAGCTTGAAGAAATCCCTGTACTCCTTACACCCAATGGATTGCAGACGGATCAAAAGATCTGAAAAATAAAACTGCACCCCAAAAGAGAAGTAGTTTACGGCCTAAGGGAAAATTTGACTGGCTTGTAGATGTGGAAGGCTGTTCTCCACTGGCGAGTCACAAGATGCTTGATGCCCATCAATTGAAAACTTAGGTCTGCTTGTACCAAGGCCGTGGCACACTGCAGCATCCTTAGGTGGCTGCTGGGAGTGAACGGTGAGCCATGGTAGAGAGCCAGGTATTAGGGAAAGCCACAAGTGCGCTCAGCATTCAACACAGCAGGGCCACTCCTCAACACACCACAGCGTTTGCAGAAGAGGAGCAAAACTTAAGTGATTGGCAGGAGGAAGAGGGAAATAAATGGACACATGCAAGTCTTCCTTGACAGCTATGAAGGAGGATCAGCTCATCAGGTGCAGAGGGCATGCCTGCAATCAGTGACTATGGAGGCTGAGGCAGGAGGATGACAAGTTTGAGGCCAGCCTCAGCTACTTAGGAAGGCCCTCAGTGACTTAGACCCTGTCTAAAAACAAAATGGATCGAGGATGTGGCTCAGTGGTGAAGTGTCCAGATTCAATCCCCAGATCCAGGGGGTGGGGTTGACAGGTGTGTGTCTGCAGGGTGGAGTGCACTTGGCAATTGCTCACCCTGCAGCCGCCAGGCTCCGACAGCTGACCATTCTCCACTGAGAAGCCCATTCCGGGCGGATACAGGTGAGCCCTGAGGGCTGCAGTGCTGGAGTGGCCCACGCCAAAGAGACATGGAGCCAACCGAGGTGGCTCCACAGTCGTCCTGGAACATGACCCTGAATGTGAACACGGGAGAGGACAAACGGGAACGTGAAGAGGGGAGGCCAGCCCTCCCACTCTGCCCTCAAGCTGGGCTGCCACAGCGACGTCTCCCAAAAAGAGGCCGTGCAGTGTGGACAGGGAGAAGCAACTTCAACCAGGCCAAGAACGCCGTGTCGAAGGGTGGCATCCCCAGTGGATGCCCTCGATCTGATCAGCGCTGCCTGTGGCCTTCCTCCCCAAACATGGCCTCAGTCTAACCCCGGGGGAAACAGCTGACAGGAGGGGGAAAAGCGCAGCCACCAGACCGAACCTGTGACATGGGGTGGCCTGAGTGGCTGGCAGAGCAACAAGGGCAGGTGCAGGGGCCCTGGGAACATGGAATGGAAGTCCCAGGGTGGATTCTCCCTGGTGGCAGAGAGCAGCCCTGGGGGGGGTGGGTGCGTGGTGTCCCTCAGAGGCCGTGAAGGAAGGGGCCCTGCAACACGGCAGCCAGCACACCCAGACACACCACCTCGAGCAGACGCCTCAGGGTTCAAGCAGAGAGCCCTGGCCTCGGAGTCACAGGAGGGAGGCCATGTCCACCAGACCTGAGGCAGCGGCGGAGCCCCAGAGGCCCTCCAGGAGGTGGGGGAGCGCATTCACTGGACCTGAGGCCTGGGAGGAGGGCCGGGCCGCTGCCAGCCCAGCCTGGGCTTGGAGTCCCAGCTCAGCGAGGACAGCCGGCCCCCAGAAAGTTCCAAGAAACAGCTTCTCCGTTCACTCTGAAATCCTGTGGGAATTTACCCAAAGAAGGAAAGACATAAGCACAGCGAGGTCGCCAGAGGGTTGTTTATAGAGAGAGAGACACGGGAAGATTTAAGTGGCCAGCGAGACCTGCCTCAAGAGGACGCCACGCTGGCCAGACTGTCTGGCGGCCTTGAGCCCGGCAAGCTAAGCTGTGCCCAAAGGGGACCCCTGTCCCTGACACAGTATGCACAGCCATGCAGAGACCATGGCAGTGTGTTGCTGTCACCACGACCAAAATGCCTGAGGAGGACAACTTGGAACTGTTCTTGGAAAACCTGACCTTGGGCTGAAGGTTTTCAGAGGTTCAGTCCATAGTCAGCCTCCTCTGCTGTGGGCCCAAGGAGAGGGGGACATCACGGCAGAAAGGGGTGGCCCAGGAAAGCTGCTCAGCTCAGGGCAGCCGGAGGAGCGAGGGACAGGGAGAGAGACAGGGAGAGAGAGGAGCCAGGGACTGACTTCCTTCAGCCTCAGCCGTGCCCACCGCCGTCACACCCAGCGTCAATCCATCCAATGGATTTAATCCACTGATGAGGGCGCAGCTCTCGCCGTCCAGTCACTGAACATCGCTGCATTGTGGGGACACCTCGTCTCCAAGCCATAACAGCTCGAGGGCCAGAGACCCTGCACAGACGGAAAGAGCCAGTGGGCCTCTCTGCCATCCTGGAATGGCCAAGCCCTCCTTCCCAGCTGAGCTCTCGAGGCTCAGGTATGACCATCAGGCACAGGGGTGCGGCGCGGCCGGGAGCGCCTGGGAACAGCAGGTGGAGCACACCTGTGGGGTCAGCCCACCTGAGGCCATCTGACTGGGTGTCGGCCAGGGTCCTGAGGTCACCCCCACCTGTCCCTGGACAGTGATCTGGTGGCACCCATGAGCACTTGTGCACACACCAGGACACAGGACTGTCCCAGCAGGGAATGTCATGCCAAAACCCCTCCCTAACAGCACAGCCTGTGACAATCACAAGCCAAACTGGAAACAAGGGTCTGGCAATAGCTGAAGGGCTACAGAAACTGTCCCACCCATAGGATCCCCCCCACCCCATGGCACGGTCACAATGAATGAAGGAAAGAAGGGTGTGCGGGCCTCGAGACAGGGCAAGAGCTGCACGCTGTCCCCGGAGCACCTGAGCCGGCCATGCTTGGGGAGGACGGAGGCTGGAGCAGAGGGTCCGACTCCTCCCACCCTCTGCGTCCTGACCATGTGCGTTTTTATAGACCATAGTACAAGTCCATGCTGCGTTTCACAAAAATTAGGATGTGTCAATGGGCGATCTGGGTGGTGAGATCGTAGCCATTTCTTCACTTTTTTTAGGGGTAAATGTGACAAAAAAATCAGCATGGTAACCACTTCTTCAGAGTGCCATTCAATGGCCAGGCTGTAGGTACCTTCACGCGGTAGAGGGTCACCCCACCAGCTGCCACAGTTTTAAGCTGCCCAGGCTGAACCTGCAGGTACACTCCCCACCTCCTCCTCCCCCAGCCTGGCAGCTTCCAGCCTGAGACTCTGACTCAGATAAGTGGAACCATGTCATCTGTCCTGTGTCTGGCTTCTTTCATTTAGAAAAACATCCTCAAAGTTCATCCATGTTGTAGCTGTGTCAGAATTCCCTGGGGATTGAACCGGGGCACTTAACACTGAGCCACATTCCCAGTCCTTTGTATTTATTTTGACAGGGTCTCACTAAATTTTGCGGCTGGCCTCAAACTTGCAATCCTGCTTCAGCCTCCCAAATTGCTGGGATTACAGGTGTGCACCACTACATCCAGCCAATTTCCTCCCTTTTTAAGGCTGAATAATATTCCACTGTCTGGCCTGACCACACTCTGTTTACCCATAAGCACTCAATAGTGGATGCTTGGTGGCTTCTATCTTTTGGCTACTGCGAACAGTGCTGCCATGAACATGGCTAGACAAGTATCTGTTCAAGTCCCTGCTTCCATTCTCTTGGGTGTTTACTCAGAAGTAGGATAGCTAGATTCGATGGTCACACTAAATTTATGAACCATCAGATTGACTTCCCCAGGGGTCACACCGTCGAAGGTTCCCACTATCAATGCTCTGCATACAGTTATAGTGTAGTTTTATTTTAAAATTTTCTCTTTCTGTGTGTGGGGGCAGCCCAGGCCTCCTGCATGCCGAGTGCACACTAGACCACTGAACTTGGCGCTCATGTTTTCCTTTAATGGCTGCTAAGGAATCAGACCTGTGGGCGTCTGACTTTTTCCTAGCACTGCTGGTGCTGTGTGATTTGTGAATCAGTGACGTGCTCTGCTCTGCCAAAGACTGACAGCTTCTCTAGCAACCTGGGAAAACCCCACACCACACCGGTGAACCCAGGGCAGGTCTGCGGAGCTTGCCCAGGCCTGGAGACCTCTAGACGACAGAAGTCGGCCCTCTGTGCCCCTAGAGGGGAGGTGGCAGTTGAGGTCCCACCTGCTGCCCTGGGGCAGGGAGGCTCCTGTGGGAAGTGGAAACCCTGAGTCAGGGACTTACCTCAACAGCCTTCCCAGTGCCAGGCGCTCCAGGTGACCTTGTGGCGACTGCTTCCCCAGAGGCTGCAGCAAGGTGCATGTCCAGTCTGGCCTCATGGCCTGTTGTCGGTGGACAGTCCAGCCCCTGCCCCACAAGCCTGAACACAGGCGAAAGCTGGGGAGTGGCTGCACCAGGCCTGGGCCTGCCCCAGGGGAGGCATGTGGAGGCCAGTCACTCCCACCACAGGTGGCTGCAAGGGCAGAGCCCCAGGCGTGGCTTCTGGGACCCTGGAGCACCCCTTTCCCAGTGCCTTATTATCTGGTCCAGGGAAGGCCTGCAGAGAATGGAAGTCAGGGTGGGAAGGGATCAGTGATGCAGGCTCCAGGTCCCTGGGCCCCACCCCTGGTTTAAACCAAGGTCTGGTGCTGGGCTGACAACCTGCGTCACCGGGAAGCACTCTAGTCTGAGGACTACGAGTTTGAGCAGAAACAGGAATGTGTCTCCCCATTGGCCTGTGAGGAGACCCAGCCTGCCAGACCCTTGGCAGCCAGCAAGGTTGGGAAGGAATGCGTCCTCGGAGGGCAAGGAGCACTCTGGGCCTGCCCTTCTGCTTAGCTGAGGCCTCAGAAAGAAGGGCAGTCGGGCTTTAGAGACAGCACCAGTCCAGTACTAGGGACTTGGGGTCGGGGGAGCCCACCGGATGGTGCTGGGGGCACCATACTAACATCTCCCAAGTTCACTGAAGCCTCAACCAGGAAGAAAGCAAGGAAGCCCAGACTGCACAGCTAAGTGCCTGTGCTCCAAGTGAGAACCAGACTCCGGGAACCCAGCATGGCCTTGGAGCAATCTGAAAGGGAGACAATAGGACTCGGGTGCCTCAGGCTGGCCGTGGGAAACTCCACACACCACAAGGTTCCTGTGGTGACCGCAGCATTTGCGGGTTCTCTACTTAGGCTGCTTGGTGTCCCAGCACATGGCTCAATATGACAGCCACAGGGCTGGGCTCCTGGCCCTTGAAATTTTTTGAGAACGTTGGCAGTGACGGGGCCGAGCTCACCGACTCCCGCCCTCCCCTCTGTACTAGGGATTGAATCCATGAGCGCTCTACCACTGAGCTACACCCCTAAATCTTTTTGAGACAGGGTCTTGCCAAGTTGCCCAGGCTGACCTTGCACTTGGGGTCCTCCTGCCTCAGTCTCTTAAGGTCACAGTCAGGCACCCATGCCAGCCTTGGTACACACCTGCCTCTCCCGCCTGGTCATCAGCCCAACGCTGGAGGCGTGGGAGACCCGGGAGCCCAGCCTTGGTGCTGCTGGGATGGAGTGGCCAGGTCACACGAACCCAGGGGTTCCTGGCAGAGCTGAGGGACATGAGGAGAAAGGGGAGGCTGGGCACAGGCCCCAGGGCACATCCTAATCCTGCAGGAACCTCGCCTGACATGCAGAAAAGGACTGGGAGGTGCAGCTGGCTTCCTCCAGTCTGGAATAGCAGAGGTTTCAGTTCCCCTCCAGCCCTGCCGGGTCACAGGGCTCACAGCGCAGGCCATCGGGCAGGATCTCCTGGCAGCGCGTTTACCTGGCACAATCGCAGCTGCTGCTGGGCTCATTAGAAATGGCTCAGGTCAAGTGGTGCAGCACAGGCTTCGAGCCTCGTAATGAAAGACACTCTCCCGCTCACTGCCCATTTCAAACTGGTTATCGGATGTTCTGAATTCCTAAACTACTGTCCACTTAATGGTGCTTTTTAAACTTTTCACTTATATCTAATTCACATTTTAGCCAGGTGTGGTGGCAAATACCTAAAATCCCAGTAATCCCAGCAATGAGAGAGGCTGAGGCAGGAACATTTGCACATTTGAGGTCAACCTCAGCAATTTAGAAAAACACTCGGCAACTCAGCAAAACTAAACCAAAAACACAAAGGGTATTAGCGTGGTAGAGCTCCCGTGGATTTAATCCCCAGTTTAGATAAATTTTGTTTTCTTTTGATACTGGGGATTGAACACTGCCACTGGCTACTTTTTAAAAAATATTTTACTTTGAGACAGGGTCTAAGTTGCCCAGGCTGGCCTTGAACTTGAGATCCTCCTGCCTCAGCTTTCCAAGTCTCTGGAATCAGAGGCGCATACCACTATGCCTAGCCTAATTTTTGTTTTAATGAGAACTTGGGGTTAGCAGTGTGACCCCTCCACCGGGCCCCAGTGAAGGAGCCAGGCTGACTGTGCAAACTTCCTGAAGCCTTCAGGCCCAGGGAAACGTACCCACCGAAAAGGCAAACAGGTGAACCAGCTGAGTTCACTTAAGTTTTCAACCCTCCCGGCTCCCAAGACTAGGGGAAGCAAGGAGCCTGTTTATGGCAAATTCTGGATCAATGCCTTCTGATTAAGAGGCCAAAAGAGTAAGCGCCTACAAAAGGGCTTCCATTCCAACCACCCCAACACCGTGACTGTATAAACCAGTTTTATTACTCCACTGCTCCGGGTGCACCCTGGGCATGCCCTTGTCACACCTGCTTTTCACACTGGCCCAGGCCGAGGCCAGATGCCAGCTCAGCAAACAGAAAGCTGTTCTGGAAACAGCAAGTCAGCTGAAGGCATCGCCATCACTGCAGAAGGAAGCAAGTCACCAGGGGAGCACGGACAGCCCAGAACAATGACTTCTGGGAACAGGAAACCCCTCTCATAGGGCCAGACCATGTAATGGTCCTTGGGAGATGACACTCTCCCTCTGGGAGGGTGGAGGACTCCTTCAAATTCATCCACATCACAAAATATTCCATTCTTCCAGCCTCTGGATTCAGCACTGAGTTACGTCAAAGCGCTCTGCCCAAAGCCCCAGACGTCTGTGGCCGAAAGGCGCCCCTGGTCCTTCCTGGTGGGGCAGGGGAGGACGGAGATACACGGAAGGCTGGCCAGCCCAGTGTTCAAATGAAGTCCCGACTAGAACTCGGGAGCGAGGGGCAGGAGGCCCGGCTGCCCACACAGTCGCTGTCTTCCAAGAGCCGCTTCTCCAGCACCTCACTGCATGCCGAACCACTGCTCCTGGTCAGCCCACTGGGCGGCCTCACTGTCGCTGCCCTCCAGGTCCCCTTCTTCCCCGCTCCCTTCCATGTCATCCACATCCTCCTCCTGAGTTGCGTCTGTGGGGCTCTCCTCTTTCTCCATCTTCTGCATCCCCTCTAGAGACTTCTGGTCATTGGGGTCCAAACTAGGGAACAACAAAACAGAGGAGAGGCCTGAATCTCTGCTTCTGCCAGGAGACGACTCGTCACCTGCTGGCCGGACAGGGCCACAAGCACTGTCAGAACAACTGCACCACTCGGGCTCCCGAGGCCGGACTGAGGAGTCCACCTCCAGAAGCAAAAAGAGGGACCTTTCCCTAAGTTTTGGAATTCTCAATTTGTTTTTTTCTCCACAAATTTCTTAAATCTTTCATGCCTATCACCCCTAGCATTCTGCTGGAGACTACAGACAATACTAAAGGAAAAGTGGCACACGAACAGAAAAATTCAATGTGATTTCATAAAAGTAGGGGGTTTCTGAGCTCCAGGGTTACAGAGTTCTTCTTCTGTGGGTACAACTGCTCTGTGCTCTTATGATACAATGACATATCAGAACTTTAGCTGTCAAGCAAAAACACCGTGGCACGCCATGAGTAGATGCTAAGCTCCTAGGTTAGACCCTTAGGACTGAGGCTACCCCACCCAGGCAAGTGCATTCAACAGCCAAGAACTTACATGTGCCGAACCCCCAGAGTTCACAGCCTCCAAAATATTCATTCATCTGGCTTCTAAGCTACCTTTCCTCTTGCCTTTGTGACCATCACCCAAGCCAGCAGGCATCCCATCCCTCGCAAATCCTACCTCTAATCAAAGTCTTCATTTGCTTCTAAACTTCCAAAAAGCAGCTAAAATGCACGTGGGACCCTATTTCTATTTACATAAATGCAGGTTGATTTCTAACACCTCCTCTTCTCTGAAACCTTCCACGCAGCTCTCACCAGCGCCCAAGGCTCCTGCCCTCTGGCCTCCATGCAGCCTTCTACAGACTGCTGCGGAAGCAGTGGTGGTGGCATCACCAGTGAGCACACGAGGAGGACAGCGCTGGAACCAAGCACACCCAGTGCTGTTCAACTGTCTGCTGTTCCAGGGAGTGGATGTATATGACCAGACTCAATGATACACACACCCTTGCCATGACCTTGAGAACACACAGACAACCCTCAAAGAAATCACTTCTGTATTGAACAGTACAAACACCACTATTTATTCAGCATTTACTGTGTACCAGGCACAGTGCTAAGAGCTTCACATGGAATAATCATTTAACTCTCATTTAATACCAAATAAGGTAGAGAAAAGGACATGTTAGTAACTGGCCCAAGATGACAGTGGTGAAAGCAGTATTCAAACTTTAGCACTCACATTCTCAACTACTATAGTAGGTAGGAACATGGGAAAGAACTTAGAATACTCTGACTGAAAAAGCTGAATATAGGGCTGGGGTTGTGGCTCAGTGGTAGAGCGGCTGCCTGGCATGCGTGAGGCACTGGGTTCGGTCCTCAGCACCACATAAAAATGAATAAATAAAACAAAGGTATTATGTCCATCTACAACTAAAAAATGTATGTATTTTAAAAAAGCAGAATATAAAATATATACCAGATATATCCTAGGTATAAGCCTATAAAAATATGTAAGTGTATGGGCGAGGACAAGAAGATCTATAGGAATGAACAGGATGCCAGAGTGGTATGGGCTGTCATGAGAGAAACAGCTCTTTAATGTTAATATACCTTAAGAAAAGTTTTTCAGAAGGCTTGAATTCACTAATAACTCTTCTACCATTACTACTATTATTCTGCTTTTCACTGTGTGTGTCTTTCCAGAACTCCCGCCACATATTTCCCTGCCTCTCCTCCCCTCCTCGTTACCTTCCCTGCGGGAGACTGAGTGCCTACCTGAGCGCTATGCTATACTGGTCCATTGCTTCCTGATACTCATTGACAGCTACGAGGAAATCTCCTAGGATCCGATGTAGGACACAATCACTCTGGTTAGCGAGTGCATTCCTCAGCAAAGCAATTCCATCTTCGTATTTCTGTTCTCTGCCTGAAAAGAAAAAGAGCCTGTCTTCAACAATATTTTGAAAATATATTTTCAGCTCAACGATATACATTAACCACAACTATCACAATCTGACAACTTCTTTGTAGCCATCCTCAGGAGAATGACAGAGTGACGCAAAGTGAGAGCAAATACACCCGAATTCCTGTTTCAATAGGAAATGTGTGGCTTGGGTTCTGATTTTTCAAATGGATTCTTGATCTTAGTCCAAATAAAAAGCCAAATTGCATTTTATTTGCCAAATGAGTCCAAATCCAGAAGTTCATCATAAATCAGGACCTAAGGCACATCCCCATCTCCCACCATGTGATGCCTTACTGCCATCTCAGGACTCCGCCAGCAAAGCTGTCATCAGAGGTGGTCCCCTTGACACTGGGCCAGAACCATGAACCAAAATAGACCTCTTTATTAAAACAAACAAACAAAAAGCAGGACCAAAAAATAGAAGGCTAAAAGGGGAGTCACAGAGCTGGGGATATAGCTCAGGTGGTGGAGTCCCTGCCTTGCAAGCACAAGGCCCTGGGTTCAACCCCCGACACTGCAAAAATAAAAAATAAATAAAAGGGGAGTCATTAAGACAATTCAGATAGCTCAAAAATAACTAAAACTGGCTAAAATCAGTTAGTTATATTCAACCCAAATTAGTTCAGGACAACTAAAACCAGATAAAAGCAAGCTGAAGGTACTAATCAATTTAGCCTATCAAGCCAATCCAATCAAGTCTAAGCCAGCTACATCTGGTTGTGTGCTCAATATAAACCAATTCAGGGAAGCTCAGACCTGCTGCAAAAGGCACACACACCTGTCTGGTCATCTGTAACCAGATGGGACTGGACAGTCCAGCTGACATTTGGTTTTATAAAAATGAATGTTGAACTGGGCAAAATAGAAGACGACTTACTAAGTAGTTCTGCCTTTTTCACCACAGCTTTAATGTAATCCGGCCTTTGGGTCAGGGCTTTATCTAACAAAGTTTTGGCTTTCTCCTGTGTCACTGGGTCCTCTAGACAAACGGTGGCTAAAAGGGTAAGGGTCTGTGCATTTGCGCCTAGAGTTTTGTAAACATTGTTAGCCATTACCATTGCTTCTCGAATACTGTTAGAAGCTAAGTAACATTCGATGAGACCTGAAAAAAATAAAACACACAAAGTTCAATCACATTACCATTTGCAGTCATGCTTCCACTCTGACGCAATCCAAACGGCAAACCTTCCAAGTTTTGGACAAAGGGCAGGCCAGGGGTAAACTGTGATGGTGAGATTAGCCTGGAGGATGTGCTGATGGAATAGCTAAGGAGCACTCTACCCCAGAGCGCTTCACAGACGTGGAAAAAGCCTGCCCTGCCAATACACTTTCAGTGAGTGAAAGAAACAAGTGTACATAAGGAAACTGCAGCGTGTGGGCAGAACATCTGAATGCCGAAGAACAAGTGTGACACTAATCATTACTCTGTTGTATGGCCAGGAGATTCAAGTAGTGAAAGATGATGTTTCCAATGAAACTCAAGGCTTTACTGCTTTAAGCCATTATTCTCCGGCTGTGTTCAGTCATCTGCAGACCTAGATTTAAGAGGGAGGGTAAAAAGTGAATGTCCAATTTTATCTACTAAAGGACCTACTATCAAGAAAGGCAGACCCTGACTTGAAACACAGAAGTCATCTCCAAAGGCCCTTGCCGAGGGTCTCCTCAGATTAGGTGGAAAGCTCTTAATCAGATGGACCCCATATACTAAGACTGGCAGCTCCTGTCTCCTTCCACACCCACAGCGAGATGCCCTATGGAGCCACTTCAAGAAAAGTCAACTCTTTGTGCCAAGAAGTTGAGATCAGGGGAATAACTTTTTGGCACAAAGCACTCATCAAAACAGAAAAACAGCTTAAACCCCAAACCCACACAATCTCTGGCAGATTTTCTCTGCATACTCCTCCACCCTAGCAGCATTTATAACATTCATGCACACTCTTCCACACACTATGGTTACTTAACCAGAAATTACCTAACTCTAAAGGGCAACATGTTAGGTTCCAAATACAGTTGTTTGCAACTACTTGTTGAATATTGGAACTTCAGAAGGAAATGGAAAGAGCCAGGTCTGGTGGTACATGCCTGTAAATCCCAACTACTTAGGAGGTTGAGGCTAGAGGATTCCAAGCTTGAGGGAGCCTGAGAAACCTAGTAAGACTCTGTCTCAAAATAAAAATAAAAATGGCTGGGAATGTAGCTCAGAGCACTGGCCTAGAATGCTTGAGAGGCCCTTGATTCAATCCCTGGCCCTGGGAGTGGGGGAGAATGCACTTTATTTTATTTTTTTGGAAGCAGGGATTGAACTCAGGGACACTCGGCCACTGAGTCACATCCCCAGCCCTATTTTGTATTTTATTTAGAGACAGGGTCTCACTGAGTTGCTTAGGGCCTCGCTCAGTTGCTGAGGCTGGCTTTGAACTCGTGATCCTCCTGACTCAGCCTCCCAAGTCACTTGGATTACAGGCGTGCGCCACCACACCCGGCGAGAATGCACTTTATTAACCAAGGGCATCCATCCACTGGAGATGGCCAGAGGGCATAACCAGAATCACCGAATCCCAATCTCCAAATAGCAGCCTGAGAAGCCTCAGTGGCCATCTGGGAACATCCACCACCCCCAGATGCTCTAACCATTTCCATCCAGGCACTGGAATACTGGGTTATCCAAAGGCATTCCCATGGCAAGACAGTGTGCTGCAGAATGGAACTGGTGTGACCAACGCAGCTTGGAGGCCAGGGCAGTTACCATTTCAGGTTCAAGAATTTAATCTGAAAGCAGAGGCTTGGTTCTTTGCAGTTTATTTAAGAACAAAGACAACTTCCTTTCCCCCAGCACATTTACAACAGGCAGAGCTCTCTGGCTATATAAGCAGACTTGTTCTTTCCCCCACCTTCCAAATTTTGCTTCTCAAATTTGAACTCATCTTCCTGTTAAGATCAAATCACTCCTAGATTCCTAGGTTTATTTTTAAATTCTTATAAAAATATGTTTTAGAGGAACTGCATCTTGTAAGATCTATTTTAACGTCTGTGACTGAGTCACCAAATGTTGCTGAAGCTGGCACAGCTCCTTTGAGCTCCTAGGGTCACTTCACATGAACTTAAAACATTATATAACAACGACAACAACAACAATGGAAAAGCTGGACCCCATCATGCCCACTCTGGGGGTCACAATGAGCAAATAGTTCCCATAGCCAACATTGTCCCAGTGAAATCTCTAATAATGTAAAAAAACCTAATGCACTGATTCCCAAACCTGTCTGCACACTGGCACCACCTGGGACCTTTAAAAATACCAAGGGCTAACTCCCAGTCCCATGTTCTCATCTATGCTGGAGTGACCTGGCAGCCTGACTTTAAAAGATCCCCCAGATGACTCCAACACATAAGAGTTTGGAACTGTAGGCCTGATGAGATCCTTCCCCTGAGTGCAGCTGCCATGCCTTCAGATCCCCACTATCATTTGTGATCTTACCTTCATAACAATCTAAGCGACAAGGTGCGAGCCTTATGGCCTCCCGAAAATGGATGATTGCTTCTTGGACTCTGCCCATGTTCCTAAGTGCTGCTCCTTTAAGTAGCAAAGCCTGCACACTATTACTGTTCAGCTGAATGGCCTTGGCTCCCAAGTAGAGGGCCCGGGAGTAGCGCTTGCTATAGAAGCTATGACACCTGGAGGAAAAAACCACCAGAAGTTATCTGAGAGAGGGACTATTTTAAAAGTTTCACACACAAATCAAAAGGAAGGTCCTATATATGATCCTCAGTATAAACCACGCTTACAGCTATAACCTACGATGTTAGCAAAAAAGCAGTAACACACATGTGCACACACACGCACACACACAATATTTATTTTTTATTTTTATTTTTTTGGGAACCGGGGATTGAACCCAGGGGCACTCCACCACTGAATCACATCCCCAGCCCTATTTTGCATTTTATTGAGAGACAGGGTCTCACTGAGTTGCTGAGGCTGGCTTTGAACTCGAGACCCTCCTGCCTTAGCCTCTCGAGTTGCTGGGATTACAGGCATGCGACACCATGCCCGGCACAATATTTATTTTTAAGGGGGAAAGCTTGACAAGGAAGGGGAAAATATGGAAAAGAACCTGATGATCTGGATATATGTTATAAGCTGAAAGACATTCAGAGAATCGATAAAGCCAGGTAAATAACAATGCAGGTTTTATTTACTTTTCTTGCAGGGAACAGTGCTGGGGATTGAACCCAGGGCCTCACACTTGCTGGAGAAGCACTTGACTACTGACCTACATTCCCAGCCTTGAGGTAAATACCAAAGGAGCTCGCCCTGAGTGAGGCCCAGTGCTAAATACGATGCATTCACTGTCTCAATGAATGCTGACCCCTAGAAGGAGGGGTTACTTGCCCATTCTCCAACTGAGAAAAAAGACCCAGAGAGATGAATATGTATCCAAACATCACGTCATGGGCCAGGGTTGAAGCTCAGGGGTAGAGAACTTGCCTAGCACACCAAAGACCTAGGTTCAATCCTACTACCACAAAACAAACTCAAATGTCATGATTTCATCAGATCCGATTACCTCCCTTCTCTTTTTTTTTTTGGTGCTAATGGGGATCAAATCCAGGACCTTATATATGCTAAGCAAACACTACCACTGGGCTACACCCCAGCCCTTTTTATTTTTTATTTTGGTCTAAGTTCCTCAGGCTGGCCTTGAACTTGGATTTCTCCTACCTCAGCTTCTGGAGTCCCCAGGATTACTAGGCATTTGTCACTGTGCACAGCCAGATTAACACTTAAACCAGTACTTTCAATCTATATTCTTTTTAGGAAAACCCACATCTCTTAAAGAATCTACTAAAAATCAGGGAGAAAAGGGAATGTACAAACATACCCAGAGACCACCCAGGGTTCTGCATGCTGATCAGAAATATTGAAGAGGCGGCAGCCAAGGTTCTCCACATCCTCCAGTCGCCCTTCTCGTGCCAGGAGGTAGCCATACACATCCATCCCTAAAAGGAAGGACAGGACAAGAAGAGGCTCTTTAATCAACGGAGTCCTTAAAAAGGAATGGGACCCAACAAACAGACCCACACTGAAGTTCCAGCTGCTGCAGGGTCTGAGTTCTTTCCATCATCATGTACTCCTCCACCAACATCTCCACTTCCCTTAAAAATGACTATTAAAAAGGAAAACCCATCCAAAATAAAAGAGGCAAAGAAGCAGAAGGATCTATCTCACAATTTGAAAGCCTGTTATTTTCAGGAATTGTTTTTGTCCCTATTTCTGTGGTGTGATATACAGCTCTCTTAATGCATAACCAGAAAGGGCCCAAAAAAGGCATCAAATCAATGCTCTCTCCCAAGAGCTCCGAGCAGTCAGGAACACACACTATATAGAAGAAGTCAGTCTCACAAAAAGTTGGCCCACTCAAAAAAAAACTCGTAGTTCATTCTGGAATACAGTTCATTAAAGATCACCATCTAGCCAGGCGCGGTGGCGCACGCCTGTAATCCCAGCACTTGGGAGGCTGAGGCAGGAGGATCGAGAGTTCAAAGCCAGCCTCGGCAACTTAGCGAGGCCCTCAGCAACACAGTGAGACCCTGTCTCTAAATAAAATACAAAATAGGGCTGGAGATGTGGCTCAGTGGTGGAGTGCCCCTGGGTTCAATCCCCAGTACAAAAAAAAAAAAAAAAAAAAAACAGATCACCACCTCTCCTTACCCTGTATCACTTCGCTCCTCCCACCCTACTTCACCCTTACACGTGGTCTAGAAAAAGGACTCAGGCTTGCTGTCACCCATCTCTTGCTATCATTCCCCTGCATTCCTTGTTATCCCTTCAGATTCCCATAAAATTGCCTTTCAAGCCAAAATTATAGCATCACTTCTGCTGGCCCATAGTCTTGGGTCCAAGCTTCCAACTCTAAGCTGCCAACTACTGCCAGACTAGTTTTTCTACAACACCACTTTCATCATGGGCGCAGGCAGCTTAGAGAGCAGGAATAAACACCAGGCAGGAGGGAGCATTACACAAATTCATCTTCTGAATCTGTTCCCTCATCTGCGAGGTGGTGAAAATCCTTACCCTGATCACTTACTCTCTTGATTTAAAGTTTGCCCCATTGGCCAGGCACAGAGGCACATGCCTGAACTCCCAGCTGCCTGGGAGGCTGAGGGAGGAGGATCACAAGTTCAAGGCCAGCCTCAGCAACTTAAGAGACTGTGTCTCAAAAAAAAGTGGCAGCGGGGAGAGGTAGCGGTTGAAGGGGCTAGGGATGTAGCTCAAGGGTAAAGCACCCCTGGAATCAATTCCTAGAACCAAAAAAAAAAAAAAAAAGAAGTCTATAAGACTGTTTATTGTTACAAGGCATATTTTTCTGATGGCCCTTTTGGGGCTTTTACAAACAGATGTCAGCCTATCTATCTGAGCTCACTTCTCACTATTCCTGAGCACTCACCGCTCACTCGCTTGCAGTCACCCAATGGCCAGCCTTTCAAAGTCCCAATGCCTTCTTCCTTCAGCTGCAATCTTCCT
The DNA here is from genome assembly GCA_020662805.1 of Glaucomys volans. Taxonomy (NCBI): domain Eukaryota; kingdom Metazoa; phylum Chordata; class Mammalia; order Rodentia; family Sciuridae; genus Glaucomys; species Glaucomys volans. Next base: position 358,442 of record JAJEJO010000920.1, read on the forward strand.
CAGATCAAGGGCTTTTCTACTGTCTGCTCCTAATCCTTTTCTTCAGATCTGTTCCCTTACTCCCTTTTAATTATGCTAAGGAAACAGTACAACTAAATCCCCTAAAAGGATATTATGGTTCCAGGGATGCCATCCAAATCAGGCACATCATAAATTTATAATTCATAAGGAAGGGCTTTGACCCTCTCCAAAAGAAGAAGGAATAAAAGCCAAACAATGTCTGTGAGGAGACTGCACTTAAATTGAACCACTGAAGTGTTAAAAATCATGCCAGGCACTAAAAAAAAAAAGGAAAAGACCACTGTAATAAGCCTTAAAAAACACTTTCCCTGAAAAACAGTACTAGTTCACACCACATTTCATGCCTGTCTCCTCTGATGTGCCCCCTACAGACACTCTCACCTTGCCCCAAGAATTACTCACCTTTTATCAGATAAGGATCCAACATCTGTGCCTGTTCAAACTTGAGGACAGAGTTTTTATTGTCTCCAGCTCTGAAGTACAGATCTGCCAAGCTTCCCAGTAGGTCCACATTATCTCGCAATAAGGACTTTTTCTCTAGTGAGCTTAAAGGATATTAAACACTGAATCTTAAAATTAAATCCTTAATTACTACAACAGGGGGAGTGGCCTAGAGACACTTTTTTTCTTTTCTTTTCTGCATGTGTGAAAGTTTTCATAATAAAAGACTTTAAAGATGAACTATCCACACTACATTTTCTTATTCTGAGCTTTTGATTTTAAAAAATGTAACACAGGACAGTGAATATACACAATAAAGCAGATACTACTCACTACCTAGAAAGAAATTTTTTGTTGTAGTTTTTCAGAGGACAACATACACTACATGGTGCTGAATGTTATGTCATTCACAAGCTACTTACTACTCAACTGGATGACTCTGCATAACACAAAAACTCCAGTCTCTTGTCCTTGGACTATATTCAAATAGAAAGGAAAGCCCAGTCCAAAGAAGGCGATCTAGGTTAGGTGCTGCAATAAACCATGCTTCCAGGGAGGCCAAAAGGGTTTTCTTCTAGGTTTGAACATGATACAAAATGGCAGTTTGCCCTTTACCTTTGCACATACAGAGCTGAATTCAGTCCAATTTATATTTTTATAGGTTTCCAACAGAGATTATTTTATTTCCAACCATTCAGTACATTAACAGAGGAAGAAAGCACAAGGACAGCTGGCTACAACACCAAGAAATAAGCATCTCATTTCTGTTTTGCTAATTGAAACACATCAGACTTCCAGATGAGGAAAGGGCCTCATGCAGTGAATTAATGCTATGGCTCTTACCAGATGGTATTGATTGCTCTTGAGTTGTCACCAGTGTGCACAAAAGCATATGCTTTGATCCACACAGAGAGCCAGTCCAAGTTAGGCACAGTTTGGATCACATTCATAGTCATTGATGCCACCTCTGCACCCTTTACAGAAAGGGATAGCAAACCTGACGCAACAAAAAGCAGGAAAAAGGTGGTGAGGCACTGCCCTCTTCCCCAGTGCAAGAAACAGTCTGCACCTTCCCTTGGTTACAAGGCATCCCCTTCCCTATCTAATAAGTATACACAAGACAGGGACTGGGGGTGTAATTCAGTGGTAGAGTGCTTGCCCAGCACATGTGAGGTCCTAGGTTAGAGCTCCAGCACTAAAATCAGAACACAACAACAACAACAACAACAAAAAACCCCCAGATACACTTGATAGAAATACAATGATTTATTCGTCTATTTTTGGTGCTGGGCTCACACCCAAGGCCTTGAGCATGCTAAGCATGTGCTCTACAATTGAGCTACATCCCTATCCCTGAAAGACTGCTTAGTACTTCTTAATTGAAGCAGGGCATGGTGGGACACCTCTGTAATCCCAGCAACTCAGGAGGCTAAGACAGGAGGCTTGCAAGCTTGAGAGCAGCCTCAGGAACTTAGTGAGGCCCTGGCCCTGCCAAAAAAGGTTGGAGGTGTGGGCCTGGGAATATAGCTCAGTGGTTCAGTACCCCTGGATTCAAATCCCATATGAAAAAGAAAAAAAAATTTTTTTCTTGATTAAATATGTGATGATGCAGGGAATTTTTAAAAAAACTATTCTGCCAGGCACAGTGGCTCATACCTGTTCCTACTGACTACTGACCCAGGAGGACTGCAAGTTATTGCAAGCCTCCCAAGCCTAAGTGAGATAGTGAGACCCTGTCTTAAAAAATAAAAAAAAAGGACAGGGGATATAGGTCAGCGGTAAAGTGCCACTGAGTTCAATCCCAGTAGCATTAAAACAACAACAACAACTCTTCTAATATATAACCACAATTGAGATCTACTATCTTTGATAGTCGAGACTCCAGGAAAACAGACAGAAAATTATCTGTACCTAGAATGGCATCAAGAGCTAATGGGCACTGCCGCAGTACTTCCTTATAGCTGGTGACTGAAGGGCGCTCCTGACCAGCCTTCTTGTACAGGTTTGCCAGCATCATGTTTATCTGTGTAAACAAAAACAAAGAACAGAAAGATAAACCTATCTGCAAAGAAAATATCTCACCATCAAAAAGTTATATTTTTATTACTAGCTACTACTCTACTTTTTATTGGAAATCTATCCATAGCTCTGTGCAAATAAAGACCAATCCCATTCTTCAAAGCAAAGAAAAAATCATATTACTATCCTTGCTTTTCCTAAGTCCTCCCATTCCTAAAAGGAAAATCACATTACCCTCTCACTTACCTAACTAAAACATCCAGTAATATCTGGACCAAAGATGCTGCCTCTGGAAACAGGAGTGACATTCATTTGAGAAATTCCAGAATTCTAGTTACCTTAATTCTTTCTTTTTTTTTTTTTGCCGCGCTGGGGATTGAAACCAAGGCCTCAGTGCTTGCAAGGTAAGCACTCTACCAACTGAGTTATATCCCAGCCCTTAATTCTTTCTTGATCTTAAGACAGAAAATGCAGAAAATGAACTACTCAAGAAGTAGTTACAGGGCTGGGGATATAGCTCAATTGGTAAAGTGCCTGCTCACAAGCACAAGACCCTGGGTTCAAACCCCAGCACCACAAAACAAAACAAAACAAAAACCCCAAATATTTTAAATTTAATTAATACTGAGGCATAAGAAAGCAAGGAACTCTGGACGAAACAGTTAAAAAGTATTAGGTGTTTTCTCCCTAAAACAAAATGACAGATACAAAGGTAAAATATGTGACTTCTTTTGACAATTACATTAGTGACTAGACTCTGGCTTTTTAACAAAGCTTTGACCCATACATACTGTCTGACTTGCCAAAGTCATGTTACAAAACTCCAACTCAAACTGACCTCTAGAAATGACAAGGATCCAGTGATTAGCTACACTATTTAAATCCAGTGAATGCAGACATCTGCATTTGAATGCAATTTAAATATGTAATTAAGTAAAGCTTTTTAAAAAATATTTTGTTTTTTAGTTGTAAGTGGATACAATACCTTTATTTTATTTATATGTCGTGCTGAGGATTGAACCCAGGGCCTCATGCATGCTACATAAGCGCTCCACCACTGAGCCACAACCCCCGCCTAAGCTTTCTTAAAGTAATCCGAAGCACACAACAGAGAAAATCTAAGTGACAAAGAATGTCGAAATTATAGGGAAGGGATAAATGATCTTACTAATACAAAGAAAAAATCCACTGTTTCAACTTAAAATTAATCTTAATTAAACTTAAAATTAATGTAAGGAAGCAGTCAATGTGAGGACACAAAAGAAAAAATTCAATCTCCTAATATCTTCAATTATCTGTGACTTGGCATGCCAGGCATTTACTCAAGAGCAGTTCTGAAGAGTATCTGTTCCAAATATAGACCTTCAGTATCTAAAATGGTCTAGAATATCATTAATCCATACTAATTCAAATGATGAAATAATAAAATACCAGAAGTAAAACTATTTTTTATTTGGTAGCAGATATCTTATTTTAGGCTATTTTGAATATGCAAAGGTAGGTACCTAAAGGAAAACTCCAGTATTGGTACCAATACTTCAAAAGAATAAAAGGTTAAATTTAAGATTCTTCCTTGCCTGCTTGTTATTATCAAACTCATGGACCATTTGTCTCAACAAATACCAAAATTTCCTTTTTTTATTTTTGGAACTGGGGATTAAACTCAGGGGCACTCCATCACTGAGCCACATCTCCAGCCCTATTTTGTATTTTATTTAGACAGGGTCTCACTGAGTTGCTTAGGGCCTGGCTAAGTTGCTGAGGCTGGCTTTGAACTCACAATCCTCCTGCCTCAGCCTCCTGAGTTGCTGGGATTACAGGCGTGCGCCAACGCGCCTGGCTCAAAATTTCCTTTAAATCACTGTCACTCAAAAGACAAGTTTTAAGTACTACTGAGTGGAAAAGTCAATTTTTAAAACAGATCCTTACTTGGGAAAACTGTGAAGTCACGTTCCACCAGTTCTAAACCCAAGCAGTCATCAGTACCTAAAAACTGAGAAACTGTATGTTGGTATGCTTACTCTTAAAAGCTGAAGATTTACCAAGATATAATAATCTAACACGGGAATTTTCCTTTAAGTGTGAGGGAATGTGTGGCGGTGTTTACCATACATTAACAGATGTTCAATTAGACGTATTTTGACTCACTTCCTTGTCCTTTACACAGACTGAGGAGCCAGTTAACTCCCTAACGGACAAGGAAAAAAAAAAAACCATAAATATTACAGGTTTCTCTTTGATGCACATGTTTGCTTGCTCCTGGCTACAAGGCTCTACTGCGTGAAGGACATGTACTCCTAACAGATAGAGATTCTTCTAGACCCTCTTAAAATGATGGTTGTAAACATCAAGCACTAGGTGCCATAAAACCAAATTTCTTAGACATTACTGATTTCCAAAAATGTCCCCAGCACCACCAACACATTTCTAATAAGATAAGGAATAGTGGGCTGGGGATATAGCTCAGTTGGTAGAGTGCTTGCCTGGCAAGCACAGGGCCCTAGGTTCAATCCCCAGCACCACAAAAAAAAAAAAAAAAAAAAGATAAGGAATAGTGTCATTCAAAGATTATGATCAAAATGGTTTCTTCCAAAAGGCCTTGAGTACAACGACAGACATGTCCTCATACATGCAAGAAATTAATTCTCAGGGTAAGAAAAGACTTTCACAGGGCACTAGAATGAAATTTTCCAAGTATTTGTAGGCTTTTTTGGTACTGGGAATTGAACCCAGGGGTACTTTACCACTGCACTATCTCCCCAGCCCTTTTTATTTTAAGACAGGATCTCACTAAGTTGCCAAACTTAGATACCTTCTAAGTTGCTGAGGCTGACCTAGAACTTGTTCATCCTCTTGCCTTATACTCCAGAGTCATCAGGATTATACACGGTCAACACTACACCCAGCTTTTTCAAGTTCCCTTTTTTTTTTTTTTTTTAATAGCAACAAACATCATTAAAACATAATGAGGAAATATCTTAATTTTAAACAGATTGGGGATGCAGATCAGTGCATCCCTACGGCACTTGCCTATCATGTGTGAGGCCCTGGAGTATGATCCCTAATACTGTAAAACTAAATAAATTTGGCATGTTGCCAAATTAAACACAAACACATACTCCACACATATGTAAGTACAAAGACATCTTCTGAGTCTTGATTTTGAAAATGAATAAAATCATTCTCACTATCAAACAGATACATCTATGGAATGCAAAAAATGAAGTTCTAAAAAACTGTTTTTGTCACCTGAATGTTTTGCAAATCATTCTTCCCCACAGGAAGAAATACCAAAGAATACTGTACGGCTATCATTATTCATCAGCTGAATTTTCAGGTCTCTTAAGAAAGACATTCCTCTCTCTCTCTCTCTCTGAATCCCTATTTCATTAACAGTGGAAGAAAGTGAGACCATCATGAGTAAAATGTTCAGATGGACTTCTTAATGAATAGAGAAAACATGGAGGAAGAAGGGGTGCGAGGGCTGCAGAGGAGGAAAATACATAATAACCTGATCACTCAACTTACTTTGGGAGTTCTTTGTCTTGAAGGGATCCCATCAAGTATAGCGATGGCATCTTTATCTTGTTTTAGCATTGTATAACATTCAGCCATTTTATATTTCACTTCAATTTCAGATGGAAGACACTAGAAGACAGTGAAAAAACAACTCTTCAAAATATGATCTTAAGCTGGGTGCACATGCCTATAATCACAGAAACTTGGGAAGTTGAGGTAGGAGGATCACAGGTTTCAGGAAAGCCTCAGCAACTTAGCAAGACTCTGCCTCAAAAAAAAAAAAAAAAAAAAAAATAAAAGGTACGGGGGAGGAGCCTGGGGGAAAAGCCCCGGTGGGTTAACAAAAAACAAAAAAAAAAAAAAAAAAAAAAAAGGTTAGTGATAGCCAGGGGCTGGGGAAAGGAATGGGAATGTGAGAATGTAGAATTTTGTGCCAAAAGGCATGGGCTTTCTCTCTACAGTGATGAAAATGTTCTGGAATTAGGCAGTATTTGTAATATACTAAAATTCATTGAATTGTATCCATTAAAAAGGGTGAATTATATATAGCATGTGAGTAATATCTCAATTTTTACAACTTCCATGAAAATTCAATGTTTTAATTTATATGAAAGGTGAAAGGTTTAGCATAGCCTGTGATTCCAGGCACTTAAGGGGCTGAGGCAGAAAGATCACAAGTTTGAGAACAGCTTAGGCAACTGAGTGTGGGAAAAAAATGGGAAAAGAGGGGAGGGAACAGAATGGATGGAAGACTGGGAAGGTAGATCAGTGGCAGAGTGCTTGCCTAGCATGCATGAGGCACTTTGTTCGATCCTCAGCACCACATAAAAATAAAATAAAGGTATTATGTCTATCTACAACTAAAAAATTTGAAAAACAAAAACAAAACCAGTAACAAGCTAGGCATGGTGGTGCACACCTATAATTCCAACAACTTCAGGAGGCTGAGGTAGGAGTACTGCAAGTTCGAGATCAGCCTCAGAAACTTAGGGAGGCCCTAAGCAATTCAGCAAGACCATGTCTCAAAATAAAAAATAAAAAGGGCTGGAGATGTAGCTCAGTGGTAAAGTGACTCTGGGTTCAATCCCCAGTACATTTACGCCCCACCCCCCCACACACAAAGAGATTTAGCATCATACTTGGCATATGGAATACTCTACACATTAATTAACTATTTTTATGAATGATCCTATCTGGATGATATACACCACTTCCATTCAGTGTCAGAAAATAAGAGAAGATCCTGTAATCAGCTCATTAATAATAGAAAGCAAAAGTTTTACATAAAGGTAAATAAAACAAGATGAAGCTGAACACGTTTTAAAATAACAAATGTGTCATTTTTTAATTTTTAAATTTTTTTCTTGTAGATGGACACTATACCTTTGTTTCATTTATTTATTTTTATGTGGTGCTGAGGATCAAACCCATGTCTCGAACATGCTAGGCAAGTTCATTACCATTGAGCTACAACCCAACCCCCTAATTTATCTTTCTAATGTGGGGAAAAAAAAAACAAAGTAGAAAAACCATGACTGATAATTTCACTCCTAGTTCACTTGACATTCCTTTTAAATTGCATGTATACTAAGAAATTTAAAACCAGATTCAAACTAAAAAGCAAAACCTTATTTCCCTATAGTTTTCCACTTAATTTCCTTCACACACAAAAAATTTTAAGGGGTTAGAGGCTGTGGCTTAGTGGCAGAGGGCTTGACTAGCATGTGTGAGACACTGGGTTTGAGCCTTAGCACTGCATACAAAAATGAGCACATAAAATAAAGGCATGCTGTCTATCTACAACTACAAAAAAAAAAGCAAAAAATTTTTTTCAAGCTAATTATCCACATCCATATATATATATTTGAAAACATATACCAAGATATATTTATGCATCTCTAAATTCTCATCTTTAAATAAAAACAGTATTGACATGTTGCTTCAAAACTTATTTTACTAGGATCGAGTCCTTTTCAAATCAGCACAATTATACTTGCATATAATTCCATCACACTCTGCTGAACACTTTTTTTTCTAGTTTCTTCTTATAAACAATACTGCAATGAGCAGTCGCAGAACCCGAAAACCTTGTGTGAGTTTGTTATTAGGGTTAATTTCTAGCAATGGAATAATTTGGTCAAATGGTGAGAACACTGCAATTTTACTGCTTCATTTATTTATTTATTTTTTTAATTTTATTTTTTTTTTGCAGTGCTGGGGATTGAACCCAGGGCCTTAGTGCTTGCAAGGCAAGCACTCTACCAACTGAGCTATATCCCCAGCCCTTACTGCTTCATTTATTTAACTAATTATCAAGCAACCAAAACTGCCAGAAATTAAATTCGTTCCCATAAATTTCACCACACTCACACAGCTCTAACAACTGACATTTTAAAAGTTGCATTTTCACTGAAATCACACCTTACATTTTAAGCTCTCTTTGAATAAAAGGGAAGAACAATGCATAATTTTGTTGGAACCTAGACAATTTGTGGTTTACATTTTGCTCCTAGCCTTCAATGCTTGGCTGGGTAGGTGCCTGCATCTAAGCAGTTTTTCATCTTTGCCTCGCTATTCAGTTTCCTTTTGAATTACTTTTTATTTTATCACTTTCTACGCCCAGTCAGTTATTGGGACTGAACATGTAGCTCAGTGGTAGAGTGCTTGCCGAGCATACATGAGGTACCAGGTTCGATCCCCAGCACAGGCCTCCCACCCAGGAAAAAGAAAGAAAAAAATCACAACTCTATCTTAAATTACCTGACTTTGTGGAGTAGATGCAGAATTTCCAGTTGAAGGTCTCACTTTTGAAGTTTTACTAAGGGCTTTCTTTTGCTGTAAAGCCATAGTATACTTACTTACAGCATTCCGATATTCCTTATCGTGAAAGAGAGAATCCGCATGATACACCAAAAGCTGGTACTTCTGAGATGGGGAGAATAACTCACTAGAAAACAAAAAAAGTACACCCTTACGTGAGTTACTTTGAAATGTTAGAGCACCTTAGTATTCACATAAGTCTAGCACAAAGCCTTGAATAGTGACAGTTTACAAAATGTTAATATACCTTAAGGGCTTGTCCCTAGAATGAGAGATATGAAAAGTAAACTCTATGCTAATATGACCAGCACAGGTGGGATACTGCCTTAAACTGCTGTTTTAATACGACTAATTTTTTTCTTTATTTAATATAAATGTAATGATATCTATAAAAATCCAATAGAGATATACAGAGAAACCATATCTTTTCCTCTCCTTCTTTAATCCAAGTCCTTTTAACAGTCAGATATATTTCATCACGTGCTCTTCAACATCAAGTTTTAAGGATGATACTGACAAAGGAGAACAATCACATGACAACTAATATTACCAAAGAAGGACTGAAGACCCAGAAAAGAGAAACTTCACCCCTTCTTTCAAGGAAGGGGCTCAATAGAGAACTGAACCCGAAAACTCTTCAAATACTGAAGAAAATACCAGTCTGAGAAGAGAATGGGACAGCCAATGGGATAGCCAATGGAACACAGTGGGACAAAAAAGAGAGCTGGCTTTTTGATAAAGTCTTAGTTTTACGTATAAAAGTAAACTTTAGGACTGGGGGTGCAGTTCACTAGTAAAGTATTTGCCTATCATGTGTGAGGCTCTAGGATTGATCCCCAACACCACAGAATAAATTTTTTAAAAAAAAGTAAACTTTACTAGCACTAGAAACATTCTTTCTTTCTTTTCTCTCTCTCTTTTTTTTTTTGTCTTTTTGCAGGATACTGGGTTGAACCCATGGACACTTTATCACTAAGGTACAACCCCAGTCCTTTTTTTTTTTTTTCATTTTGACACAGGGTGTCACTAAGTTGCCTAGGCTGCCCCCAAACTTGGAATCCTCTTGCCTCAGCCTCCGGAGATGCTGGGATTACAAATATGAGCCACCATGCCTGCTCATTAGAAGCATTCTTAACTCTTTAAGTTTCAGGTATTTAATGAAAATTAAAGGAACTAGTATGTTTCAAAACTGCTTCTTTAACCTTAAATATGTTCACAAGCATTATTAAGTGCCTGGCTACCATTGTCCTGCTTTTACACGGCTGGGATCAAATGAGCCCAGCCTCTGTATGTCAGGCAAGCACTCGACTGCTGAGCTGTACCCCTAAACCAACCTCTATTCTTTTTCTTTTGGTACCAGGTATTGAACCCAGGGACACAACCACTGAGCCATATCCCCAGCCCTATTTTGTATTATATTTAGAGATAGGGTGTCACTGAGTTGCTTAGCCCCTCACTTTTGCTGAGGCTGGCTATGAACTTGCAAGCCTCCTGGCTCAGCCTCCTGAGCCGCTGGGATTGCAGGCATGCACAGCCCCACCTGGCTCCTGACCTCTGTTCTTAATGGAGAATTCATATTTTTAACTTCCAATCCTCCTCCTTCTCAAGAGGAATTTACACACTATTAACAGATAAAAGCCAAAACTGCTTAAAATAAAAGAAGTCAAAGAAATTTGTAGACGGTTAATGTGTCAATAAATGAAGGTATATAAGAATAGGTACCACAGACTAGTGGCTGCCAGGGTAAAAGGGATAGAGGAATGATTCCTTATAGATTTCTTTTGGGGATGAAATGTTCTGGAATTAGTGGTACCACTCTATGAATACCCTAAAACCCACAGAACTGTTCTCTTTAAAATGGTCAATTCTATGATATGTGCATTATATCTTTAAAAAAAGAAAACAGTAAAAGGCTAAAGATGTAGTTCAATGGTAGAGTGTTTGCCTAGCATGCACGACGAGGTCCCAATCCTGCCTCTTCCCCCACAAAAAATGGTAGCAGGCTAAACACTGGATATAAAGTTATAAAGAAAACTCAAGGAGTGAAAGGCATGGTACAGATGACTTAAGATCTTTTTCAACACTCAGATTCTATGTATTTAGTGATAACCTTTTTTTTGTATTTAAACATCTTTTTTTTTTTTCTTGCAGTGCTACGGATTGAACCCAGGGCCTTATGTTTGACAAAGCAAGCACTCTACCAACTTAGCTATATCCCCAGCCCCATTTTTTTGTATTTAGTGATAACCACTGAATAAATATTACTACATCCACAGGAAGCATAACATATTTTCCTCTCTACACACACACACACATTATCTCTGGAATGACACATGAAAAACTTAATAGTTGTTGCTTCTGGAGAAGGAAAACAGTGGCAGGAGGTTCAAGATTCCAAGACAGACACTGATCTGAACATAACTTCTCTACTGCTTAAAGTTTTTTAAGTGTATATGTTGCTCATTCAATAAATTTCAAAACATAAATGATAAACATTTGCTGAAACTAAGAAACTGCCAATCTAACTTTATGTGAAAAAGCACAGGCTAACTAAACCTATTCTAGGCAAAGCACCAAACTGGTTCAAACTATCCTGTCACATCTTCAAGAACTAAGAGTAATGAATAGAGGCTGGGGATATAGCTCAGGTGGCAGAGTGCTTGCTTCACATGCACAAGGCCCTGGGTTCAATCCCCAGCACGACAAAAAAAAAAAAAAAAAAAAAAGACTAATGAATAGTGTGTTAATCCCCAATAGCAGAAACTGCACGCTCTGACAAATCACTCAGAACCAAGTGAGAATAAACACAGAAAGCTGACAGAGGCCAGTGCTCCTCACTGTCAACACTCAGTGGATGGTGGTAAAGGATGGATTTCATCTGTGAGGCCCAAAGTGCACTAGTAGAAATGAAATGGGGAGCAGCGCCTGCACTACAGCACTTCACAGCTCTTTCCTTTCTGACCTGGACCAGTTTCTAGAGCAAGTCAAACACAAAAGGGTGCAGAGTAGAAGATTTCATTACAATGCCATAAGGAGGCAGTAGACTGTGTTGGGTAAGAATGGAGACTCTGGAGTTAGGAGAGAACCAAGGTCCAGAGATTGCGGTTCCCTTACTTACTAGACGTCTGAACTTGATCAAGGTATGTCATCCCCCTGACGCTGCATGCATTTCCTGAGCACAGCAGCACAGATCTATGGCATAGGCACTGTGCTTCTTTAAAACAGGGGAACACATTCTGGGGGTCAGACAATGGCTAAGAGGGATATCTGAGCGGAAACCTAAATGAGGAGGCATCCCTGGGATGAGGATTCCAAGGAGCAGAAGCAGCAAATACAAAAGCCAGACTTGAAAACCAGCTTGTGCGTTCAAGCAACAGAACACAGAGCCTGGGAGGCTGGGTTACTGTGAGAAGAAATCAGAAGTCGGATGGGGGAAGGCAGTTTGGCTGGGAGCAACGGGGGACATGCGCTCCAGGATGGAATCAGCCCTGTGTTTCTTCTGACTCGCAAGCCCGGGGAGCTGCTCCTACAGCTCCTGAGTCCTTAAAAGGCGCCATTCCCCCTGCCCATCACGAAATCCGCCGTTTCCAAGGAGTTGCAAGGTAAGAGAGCGGACCCTCCGGGGGACAACATCAACTTAGGCTGGAGGACAAGGGCATAAAAACCCGGGGACTGAGTCGGAGCAGCAGCAAGCTGCTCCGTTCATGGGAAGGGGCCGGGAGGGGAGGATTCAGCCCGACGACGTGGCAATCGCTTTGTCTGGAGACAGATGCCTCAGGAAACCCTTCGCTCCCAACTTCAGGGCAACCGCCGCCAGCGTGGACCTCAGAGCCTCGGCCTTGCATTCCTCAGGGCCGGCGCTCGCCACATCCTCGGCGGAAGCGCATCCCGCCGTACGGCGCGGGACCGGCAGCCAGGGAACTACTCGCGCTCCCCAGGCGGCTCTGTCAGGGGAGGCCTCGGCTGACAGTGGATCCGCGGCCACTCCTTCCCGCCTGAACACCACCTCGGCCGCGGCTCCCAAACCGCCGCCGCTCTCCTCAGCCCCAGGCCGTTCCCCGCCTCAACTCACGGGTTGTTATTACTCATTGTAAGTAACAAGCTGCTGAGAAGCCGCACGTTGGAGTGCAGCCCCGCGGCCGCCATGTCCCGCACATGATCTATCACATTCATTCTGCCCGGCAAAACCGCAGGCAGTTGCGGCAGTAGCAGCGCAAAAAGCCGGCAAGTAATCCTTCCTTTTGGAAAACTCCAAAATGGCGGCGTCGCCGGGGGCCTTCGGGCCCACACGCGGCACCGCCCCCAAGGAAATAGGTAACTGCTGAGGTGCCTGAGGAAAAAAAAAAAAAGCTCAGTTGCGAGCTACTCCTGGGGCCCTGTGAGGTAGCATGATTCGTTGTTTTTACGCAAAAATTACATCATCGTCCTAAACTGCAAACTCTGCCGAAGGCGTTCAATGGGACAAAAGACACATCAGTAGGAATACTTTATTGAATGAAGTGAGTGTAAGAGGAGTCTGTGTATCTCAGAAGTTTAAAATATATTGGAACTTATAAATAAAAGCAAGTGGTATGAGGGAAAACTCCGCAACCGGAAGTCAATATCTAATCAGGCGCCAAGGGTGGACCTAACTGCTTTTGCAATGGCGCATGCGCACCGGGCAGAAGGTGCCACGCCCCCTCCGCCCGCCCCACCCCCGCGACTCTCGTGTTCGTGTCAGTTTCAGGCTTCTCATATTGAATAGACGTCTTGATGCAAGGACATGGTGCTCTGTGAATCACTGGATCAGTGTGAATAAAGTATGAGTCCAAGAATGAGCTGGTAGCCCTATTAACTAGCATTTGTTTCGTACAGTTAACATTTCACAAAAAGTTTTGCAAGAGTTATTGCATTGGATGCTCCTAAACCAAGCCAGAGTTGAAACTGACATTCCCTCCTTGCAAATGAAGAAACGGAAGATGCCTGCTTGAATTTCGGGCTCAGGTTTGTTAAATGGTGGACTTGAAGTGACACGTTCTGACTTCAAATTTCTTAATTTCACAGTGGCTAAATCTGCATTGAAAACTCAGGTATATAAGGGCCAAGTAGGTAATTGAGTGAGGTCCCTTATGTATTTTAACTTTTAAAAATCAGATTATTTTTCACTATCACCACCTCGCTCAACCATATATGGCTTGTCACCCATTTCCTGAAGGAAACACACATTTTGGTCTATGTTTCACTTGATTTTAAAGCAACAGCTGCAAAGAAACACATTCATCATTTAGGTGTGGTGGTGCACACTTGTAGTCCCAGCGACTTCAAGGCTGAGGCAGGAGGACAAAGTTCCAGGCCCTCTAGGTAATTTAGCAAAGTCCTGTCTCAAAATTAAACAAAATACAATGAATGAAAACAAGTGGGGGTGTAGCTCCGTGGTAGAATGCCCCTGAGTTCAATCCCTAGTGCCATGCAAAAAGAAGAAAAAGAAATACAGGGGGTAGGGTCGTACCTCAGTGGTGGAGCGCTTGCCTAGTTTGTGTGAGGCACTGGGTTCCATTCTCAGCACCACATGTAAACAAATGAATAAATAAAAGTCCATCAACAACTAAAAATAACATTAAAAAAGGTCGTACATATCTACTTTGAAAAAGTCATGACTAATGGCAATTTGTATTACCACTCAGCACAGTGCAAGCAACGGGGAAGTGGTAATTATGGTGAACTGGAGAGTGACACCCCCACATTTGTGTCTCCCCTGCCTGCCATACTGTAGCTTGAACCCAGCACATTGTTCATGATAGGTAAGAGTGCTAACACTGAACTACACCCCCAGCCCTTCTTATTTTTATTTTTTTTTTGTTTTTTATTGGTTCTTTTTAATTATACATGACAATAGAACCCATTCTGATATAATTATACGGCAGGGAATATATTTTTTTCACAATGTAGATTCACACAATTCATATAATCTTACATATACATAGTAATACTGATGATCACCTGTATATCATCTTCTGTGATATCTTTCCTTCCCCCGCCCCCTCCCATCCCATTTTCCTCTACACCATCCATACTTCCTCCATTCTTTTCTTATCCGCCCCCCATAACCTCTCTCCCCCACTTATGTGTCAGCATCCACTGATCAGAGAAAACATTCTGCCTTTAGTTTTTTGGGCTTGGCTTATTTCACTTAGCATGATATTCTCCAACTCCACCCATTTATCAGCAAGTGCCGTAGTTTTATTCTTTATGGCTGAGTAATGTTCCATTGTGTATATATACCACAGTTTCTTTATCCATTCTTCAGTTGAAGGGCATCTGAGTTGGTTCCACAATCTAGCTATTGTGAATTGAGCAGCTATGAACATAGATGTGGCTACATCCCTATACTTTGCTGATTTTAAGACCTTTGGGTATAAACTGAGGAGTGGGATAGCTAGGTCAAATGGTGAGTCCATTCCAAGTTTTTTTGTTTTGTTTTGTTTTGTTTTGTTTGGTACTGGGGATTGAACTCAGCCCCAGCCCTATTTTGTATTTTATTTAGAGACAGGGTCTCACTGAGTTGCTTAGAGCCTTGCTAAGTTGCTGAGGCTGGCTTTGAACTTGGGATCCTCCTGCCTCAGCCTCCCAAGTGCTGGGATTACAGGCATGCACCACCATGCCTGTAATGGTGGCTCATTCCAAGTTTTTTGAGGAATCTCCATACTGCTTTCCAGAGTGGCTGCACCAATTTGTAACTCCACCAGCAATGTACAAAGTGTGCCTTTTTCCCCACATCCACGCCAACACTTATTATTGCTTGTATTCCTGACGATAGCCATTCTAATTGGAGTTAGATGAAATCTTAGGGTGGTTTTAATTTGCATTTCTCTAATTACTAGAGATGATGAGCACTTTTTCATATATTTGTTGATCACCTGTATATAATCTTCTGTGAAGTGTCTGCTCAGTTCCTTAGCCCATTTATTGATTGGGTTCTTTGCATTTTTGGTGTTAAGTTTTCTAAGTTCTTTATAAATTTTGGAGATCACTGCTCTGTCTGAGGTGTGTGTGGAAAAGATTTTTTCCCACTCTGTAGGCTCTCTTTTCACAGTTTTGATTGTTTCTTTTGCTGAGAAAAAGCTTTTTAGTTTGAATCCGTCCCATTTATTGATTCTTCCTTTTATTTCTTGCACTCTGGTGGTCATGTTGAGAAAGTCTGGTTCTAAGCCAATATGAAGGCCCAATTCGGGCCTACTATTTCTTCTATTTGGCGAAGTGTCTCAGGTCTAATTCCTGGATCTTTGATCCATTGAGTTGAGTTTTGTACAGGGTGAGAGATAGAGGTTTAATTTCATTTTATTGCATATGGATTTCTAGTTTTGCCAGCATCATTTGTTGAAGAGGCTATCTTTTCTCCACTGTATGTTTTTGGCACCTTTGTCTAGTATGAGATAACTGAACTTAGGTGGGTTTGTCTCTGGGTCTTCTCTTCTGTACCATTGGTCTGCCTGTCTGTTTTCGTGCCAATACCATGCTGTTTTTGTAACTATTGCTCTATAATAGAGTTTAAGGGCTGGTATTGTGATACCTCCTGCATCATTCTTCCTGCCCAGGATTGCTTTGGCTATTCTGGGTCTTTTATTCTTCCACATGAACTTCATGATTGTTTTTTCCATTTCTATGAGGAATAGAATTGGGATTTTTATTGGAATTGCATTAAATTTGTACAGCACCTTTGGAAGTATGGCCATTTTGATTATATTAATTCTGCCTATCCAAGAACATGGGAGATCTTTCCATCTTCTAAGGTCTTCCTCAATTACTTTCTTTAATGTTCTGTAGTTTTTTGGGATTTTGTGTGTGGGTGTGTGTGTGTGTGTGCGCGCGGTGCTGGGGATTGAACCCAAGGCCTTGTGCTTGCGAGGCAGGCACTCTACCAACTGAGCTATATCCCCAGCCCCGTTCTGTAGTTTTAACTGTAGAGGTCTTTCACCTCTTTTGTTAGATCGATTCCCAAGTATTTTATTTTTTGAGGCTATTGTGAATGGATTTTTTTTTTATTTTAATAAAGGTCTTGCTAAATTGCCCCAGCTGATCTCAAATTTGCAATCCTCCTGCCTCAGCCCCTCAAGCAGCTGGGATTACAGGCTGGCAGGAGTGTCCCTTTTCTAAAGGGGCAGAAGCAACTCAACTTCAGTTTCCATTCTGTTGGTCTCATGTGGAAATTCTCCATATCTTTTGACTTTTCAAGAGAAGTCATAATCATGGATTTTGGCTTTTGAGTGTTGGGAATGAAACCCAGAGCCTCATGCTATGCTAAACGCATGTCAGCACTGTACCACCAAGCTGCATCACCAGCACATAATCATGGATTTTTATTTACCTTATTTTTATGTATTGGGGATTTAACCCAGAGATGCTTTCTCACTGAGCCATATTCCCAGCCCTTTTTATTTATTTATTTTTGTTTGTTTTTTGTTGTTTTTGGTACTGGGGATTGAACCCAGGGGCACTGGACCACCGAGCCACATTCCTGGTCCTATTTTGTATTTTATTTAGAGACAGGGTCTCACTGAGTTGCTTAGGGCCCTGCTAAGTTGCTGAGGCTGGCTTTGAACTCATGATCCTCCTGCCTCAGCCTCCCAAATGCTGGGATTATAGGCGTGCACCACTACATCTGGCCCTTTTTATTTTTTATTTTGAGACAGGGTCTTAGTTGCTGAGGCTGACCTCAAACTTGCACTCCCCCACCTTCAGCCTCCTAGGTCATTGGGATTACAGGCATATGCCACCATACCAGCAATCATGGATTTTTTTTGGGGGGGTGTACCAGGGATTGAATTCAGGGGCACTCAACCACTGAGCCACATCCCCAGCCCTATTGTGTATTTTCTTTAGAGGCAGGGTCTCACTGAGTTGCTTAGCACCTCTTCATTGCTCAGGCTGGCTTTGAACTCACTGTCATCCTTCCTCAGCCTCCTGAGCTGCTGGGATTACAGGCGTGTGCCTCTGCGCCTGCTGCAAAGATGGATTTTTCAATTTGAAGTATCCCAATTTTAAATTAACTCACCCTGGGAATCCTGTCAAGGGTGGTATGGCAGAAATGACCCACCACAGGTTGTAGGTAAGAAAGAGGTGTGTAATATTGAAACTGGTCTTTACAATCAGGATCAGGTCCTGATTCCCTGGTGTTGAAGAATGAACACCTGAGAAAGAAATGCTAAGGCAAGAGCAAAAAGTTTTATTTAAAATATAGAATGTGTGTGGGGGGGGGACTTCTTCAGAGAGGAGGGGGTCCAGAGCTGGAGCCTGAGGGAGTGGGCGTGTCCTGCCCTTTTTATAGATTTAGGTTTCCTTTCTTCTCATGTCCCCTCCTCTTATCTTGCTTACATGGCCAAAGGCCGGAAAGGAGTGGTCCAGGGGCACTTCTCCCTGTTTTCCATATCTTCCCAGAAAGGCAGGAAGGGAGCCACCCAGGGGGTATTCATTAACAACTCCTTGTAGGGAGGAACAATTCCCTGGAGGCAGGTGACCATGGCAACAGGGGAGGAGGGGAAGTGCTCTGGAGGTATTAGCATTTTATTTCCTTTTGAATCAGCCCCATCCTCCTGACCCAATCACTCATTATCTACACTCCATGACTTTTTGCCCCGTTCGCAATCCCCCCTCTGATCAGAGAACCCTTGATGACATTTCTGGCTGCTTCAGGCTGAAAGGGGGCCAGGTGGGGCAAGCAGTATGGTTTCCCTTTTGGCAATGTTGTGGGTGGGTCAGTGATAAAAGTCTGGTTCAGAAAGAACCGGTCGTAAAATCATCTGAGAGGTGGATGCTTCTATGAGAGAAACAGTTAATACAAAATAAATGTCACAGCGTCTGGAACATGTCAATGAATATCAAGATGAAGAGCTAAGAAGCTATTCCCATGACAAAGCCAGTAAGGACATGGCCTCTATTTGGGAATGTAAATCTTTAAGGGTATTAGCTCCATTGCCAGTTATCAGGAATGGAAACACAACACTTAGTTTTTATAATGTCACAAATGCCCCCATATCTAATGCCACCTTATTTTTGTAAAATGCCTCTGTGTTTAGTAGAGATCCCTTTATCTCTCCCTCTGTCCCTTAGGGTTAGATAATCATACTAGCAAACACAGATTAAGTCTGTCTACATAGGAGGTTAGGAAGATTTGTAGACATTAGGTTGACTACAAAAACTTCTGACCCTGATCGTCTCTTTGATAGTTATCAGGCACTCCTAAGAATTCCTCTTTTATAGTCTATATTCTTACTCTTGGTGGGGCTGACAAAAGTGTATATCTTAAGTTACATTAAAAGAACTGTTGCCTTTCCTTTTAAATGCCCAGGTATTGGTGTACTTTGGTTATAACTGTTTTTGCTAGGTGTTTAAGACTAAGCTGGTCAAATTGACCTTGGTCCTATCTATTGTTAAGTGTCAGCTGGAAAAAGAAAAAAGAGTCAGCTGAACCAGGAGCGGTGGCACATACCTGTAATCCCAGCTGTTTGGGAGCCTGAGGCAGGAGGATTTCGAGTTCAAAGCCAGCCTCAGCAACTTAGTGAGGCCCTAAGCAATTCAGTGAGACTCTGTCTCAACATCAGATATTTTGGGGTTGGGGATATAGATCAGTAGGTAGAGCGCTTGCCTCGCAAGCGCAAGGTCCTGGGTTCAATCCCCAGCACTGCAAAAAAAAAAAAAAAAATCAAATATTTTTTAAAAAGGTCTGGGGATGTGGCTCAGTGGTTAAGTGCCCCTGGGTTCAATCCCCAGTACACACACACACACACACACACACACACACAAGAGTAGGCTGAGTTCCATCAGGGGACCACTCTTGGGAACTTGAGAGCAACCTCTTAGATCCTTTAGCGCCATCTGCCAGGATGGGTCAGGGTCTTGTTGACCATGTGGCTTCCCTTTGAAGCATCAGGGATGTCTCCTTCCCCAATGACCCTCCTTTTTCCAGCATGTGCACTGGTCAGCTTTCTGTTCTCCAAGGTCTCATTGATCCCCCTAATCAGGAGGCCATGTGGCCCAGAGTCAAAAAGCCCTTAGAGAAGTCCCCTAGTTCCCTAGGTTTGAGCTGACCTCAGGGGGCAAGAGCCAAATATTGCTATTTATTCTTGGCCCTTTTACTTCCTTAACTTTAGTCTCCAGCAAGCCAGTTTCACCAGTCTTAAAGTAAGAGTACTGGGTTTTACCTTTTTTAAAACACTTTTTATTAGTAAATTTGTTAAAATCAATCATACATGACAGTAGAATGCATCTTGACACAATGTGGGTTTTAACTTTAATGTCTATAACTTTATAGTTATTTACCCCTTCTATTTCATTGGGGTCAGAATTGGTACTAGAAACTAGCCTTACATCCTGTCTGTCTTACAGGCAATGGCCTATTACCTCAAATTAACTCATGTTGTTATATTAGAACTTGTACTTTTACAAGGACCAACAGACAATAGTTATAAAGTTTACAAGGAAAAAGGCAAAATGAAATTAAGAGTAAAAACATATTGAGTTCCTATAATAGCTATGAACCAAGAAACTTAATTTCATAATCCCAAATATTTAAACTTTAGTTTGAAGAACACCAACTTGGTAAAATGTTCTTCTTAGCTGGGCGCAGTGGCACACCCCTATAATCTCAGTGGCTCAGGAGGCTGAGACAGGAGGATTGAGAGTTCAAAGCCAGCCTCAGCAACAGTGAGTCACTAAGCAACTCAGTGAGACCCTGTCTCTAAATCCAATACAAAATAGAGCTGGGGATGTGGCTCTGTGGTTGAGTGCCCCTGAGTTCAATCCCTGGTACCAAAAAAAGAAAGACTTGCACTTGGAAGATATGAATAAATCTAGTATACAAAGAAGCCAGTAATAGCACCACAATTACACTCATCTTCTTATATTAACCAAGTTTAGCTCTTAAAGAAAAATTTAGAATCTGAAATACAGTGTAATACTATAAAATAATAGTTGTAGTTTAACCAATTGTGCAAATCTGAATTCTTTTAAGGCTAGTTTCTCTAAAGAATAAAACCTAACAGACACAATAAATTATCTTTAATTTTGTTTTGTTTTGTTTTGAGTTCCTGGGATTTAACTCAGGGGCACTGCACCACGGAGCCACATCCCCAGCCCTATTTTGTATTTTATTTAGAGACAGGGTCTCACTGAGTTGCTTAGGGCCTCTCTAAGTTGCTGAGGCTGGCTTTGAACTCGTGATCCTCCTGACTCAGCCTCCCAAGTCGCTTGGATTACAGGCATGCGCCACCACACCCGGCCCCAGTCTATGCTTTTTTGATATCATTCCAGCACCTGCATTGCGTTTTACATCTCAAACAATGCTGCATTCCAACACAATAAACTCCTCTAACTGTTTGGGATGGCATAAACTATTGAAAGGATGACTCTAAAAAGTGCTCCCATCAATATCTGCAACTTGTAGGGTGTTTGGATCTATGAGGTGGACGGCACTGGTTCCTCGAATACATACACAGATCTGGTTCACATTTCCCAGACTTTGTGCCAGTTTTGGAGACAGACAAACAACATTATCCTTGCATATTAGAACCATTTCCACAGAAAAAATGCTTTGGTAATTGTATGTGTTACTATGAATATCCTCAGAGATCAGTCTTTGTGGTGCTTTGTATTTACAGGGAACCGTACACCGAAGAAATTCTACCATCTTCTGAGCATGTTGTTTTGAGGAATAATAGAAACCCAGACCATCATGAATCTCTTTGATACGAAGTGTGTTCTGATGCATTCCTTGTTTCAGAATCAACTGTTGCAGATGGTAGAATTTTTTTGTGTGTAAAGTCTTTTGCCTGACTTGAATCATGGCCTTCCAGAAATCTTTGACTTCTGCTCTGTGGCAATCTCCGCACATTTGGGACTGAACAACATAATCCACCACAAACACTTGCTGAAGGATAGCACCATTCATCACCTCTTTCTGAATAGTCAGTTTAAATTTAAGTCTCAGAATGGAGCTCAGTGGAAACAAAGCCCACATCTACAAGACGTACCTTACTCAGAGGAGTTTTGTTTTTTTTTTCAAACACAAAGCAAGAAGTTCCCTGGATTCTAAAGCACACTGTACCCAAGTTCCTGGTGGCTGAAAATATCTATGACATTGTTTGCAGAGAGAAATTGAGACCTGTTTCAGAATACCTTGGCTGATGTCTACTTTACTTTGCAAACAGGCCACACAAGTATTGGCAGGAATTGGACTAATTGGGACACCACACTCACAGCACAAGATGTGTCCAGGGCTGCGGTCGGTGGACTCTGTCATATACTCTATTGTTTTGTATACCTCACTGTCAGTTGCCACCACAGCCCGCTGTTGACCCCTTTTAAAATTGACCTTCTGAAACCTTATAAACTTTCTGAATTTAGACAAATTATTCCACCTTAAAAAGATGACATACTTTGTTTTTATCATACTTTAATTGAAACCCAACTGAAAGCTTTTGTACTTTTTGTATATAAAATTACATCTGCTAGAATCTTAACTGTTAGCAAGCTTGTTTTTAGTGAAGACACAGAAACAAAGCAATCTTAAAGCTTTTTCTATTTACCAATTTATGAAAATATATTTTATGTTTAATTATATTACCCTATGGAATTTAAGAAGTCAAGAATACTTGATTTTATATTTAGCAGTTGATGTTTTAGCATTTTAACTTTTCAAGTTAATCAGATGTCTCCTCTAACAAACACATTTTTGAAGATTAATCCCATTGATGTTAAATCTAATTTACTCATTTTTAACTGTGAAAACCAAGGTATCAGACAAGTGTAGTTAAAAGTAGCTCTCTCTTTTCTGTTGAAGAATTCTAGAACCAATGGAGATTAAATTGCAGACATTTTATAGAAACAGCTCTGTTAATTGTCTGACCCCCTAGAAAAACTTATGTGTTACAATTTTAAAGAAATCTTGCTGGGCGTGGTGGTGCACACCTGCAATCCCAACAGCTCAGGAAGCTGAGGCAGGAGGATCGTGAGTTCAAAGCCAGCCTCAGCAAAAGCAAGGCCCTGAGCAACTCAGTGAGACCCTGTCTATAAATAAAATAAAAAATAGGGGGGATGAGGCTCAGTGGTCAAGTACCCCTGAGTTCAATCCTTGGTTAAAAAGAAAAAGAAAAGGAAAAAAAGAAAAAAGGAAGGAAGGAAGGAAGGAAGGAAGGAAGGAAGGAAGGAAGGAAGGAAGGAAAAGAAAAAAAAAACAAAATCTTTACTCTCATCTGTTTACCTAAATTAAAAGGTCACATGAACTAAAAGTTATTTGGATCCATTTAGCTTTTAAATTTTAATTTATGAGTGCTCATTTATCTATATGTTGATTCTGATACCATGTACACGATAGATGGACACAAGCACATATGTTGACACAACAGCACAATTCATAGGTGTGCACACATACATAAAGCAGGAAACAAAGATCTTGTAACTTTTGGTAAGACCTCCACAAGTTGGAGAAAGTGCTACAGATGTTTGTTAAAGCCTCTATAATTAAAATAGAACCTATCAGACTTTTACATTATGTCTTTTTTTTTTTTTTTTTTTTGGAACCAGGGATTGAACTCAGGGACACTCAGCCACTGAGCCACATCCCCAGCCCTATTTTGTATTTTATTTAGAGACAGGGTCTCACTGAGTTGCTTAGGGCCTCGCTAAGTTGCTGAGGCTGGTTTTGAACTCGCGATCCTCCTGCCTCAGCCTCCCAAGTCGCTTGGATTACAGGCGTGCACCACCAAGCCCGGCCATTATGTGTTAAATACAGAGCGGGCCTGTACAGTTGGAAATGCTGGATGTGAAATCTGACAGCCATGGCGTACACTGAAATCAAAGGCTCAGGTGGCCACTTATCCTCAATGGCTATCAGATTTATTCCCAATATCACCATGTCTATGTCCCTCTTAGGATATGTAAAAGGAGATTTCCCCACGTATTCAAGAGCTAACCCTGAAAAATTGGCCTCTGAACAAAGACAGAATGTGAAAACCTCTACAGTTAGATAAAATATGACTGATCAGAAAATTAATCTATGTGCATGGGATCAAGTGTGAATTCACTATAAAACCATGAGCTCAAACATACAAATTTTTTTTTTTTTTTTAAGAAACAAGAGTTCTAAAAAAAATGTCATGGCCATAATCACTCCAGTAAAGGAGCATGCAGAAGATTTTTATCAGATCAGAGTTTTCTTTTTGACTCAGATTAGAGTCCGTTCAGATATTCAAAGAAGGTGAGGGTCCTGAAATCCTCAGGTAAAGATTTTCAAGGTAAAGAGACTTGTTTATATGAGATCATTCCTTTTTCCCTTCCTGTGCTGTAGCATTTAGGGAGGAACTTGTTAAGAAAGCAGGGTGGTGGAATGCAAGAGCCATTTAGGTCCCATAGTGACTTGAATTTAAAGGTGACCCCTTTTTCCCCCCTTTGGTCTCAAACTGGTCCTCTGCAAGCCTTCTAAGTCTTGCAACCTCTGAAGCCTCTGCAATTTACATTTCAAATGCAAGTCTTAGAGTGTTAGAGATCTGGCAAAAGCTAACTAAGGGAAGCTGCTTGACGTTTTGCCTCTCTGAGCTTGAGAGGCAAAAGGTCACCCACGGGACATTTTATGTTTCCTCTGGAGACCTCAGGCCAGGTTTGGATGCAAAAAATTATGAGACATTATCTCCCATCAATAATTTTGAGGAGGGCTGGGGATATAGCTCAGTTGGTAGAGTGCTTGCCTTGCAAGCAAAAGGCCCTGGGTTCAATCCCCAGTCCTGGAAAAATAAAACCAAAAAACAACTTTTGAGGATGAGGGTCCCCTGTGAACAACAATGAGGAACTGTCTCTGGCGAGGGGACCACTCCCTGACATTGGAGCCTCCAGCGGCCAGCAGTTTCCACCTTCCGTCCATGCTTGACCTCTGGATCTAACTGCTGCCTTACCAGTGTGATCACAACCCTGTGCTTTTTCACAGGTGGTCATGAAAAAGATGCAAGCCTCCAGATTATCCACCCTTACCCTGTGACTGATAATCCCTGGGAGAACATGGGACCTGTTTTTGTAAGGAATCTTGACCTGTCTGTGTTGAGCCTCCCATTAACTTGGGGGGGGGGCAAGAATTGGGCCTCATTTAGAATGGAAGATCATAGTTGAATCTAATTTACATTTTTGGCACTTTTTGTTTTGTTTTGTTTTTAGTTGCAGATGGATACAATACCTTTATTTTATTTATTTATGTGGTGCTGAGGATCAAACCCAGTGCCTCTTGCATGCAAAACAAGCACTCTACCACTCCAGTCCTTTGGCACATTTTTAAAAATATTTTTTTAGTCTTGATGGACCTTATTTTATTCATTTATTTATATGTGGTGCTGAGACTTGAATCCAGTGCCTCACACATGCTAGCAAGCACTGAACCACTGAGCCACAGCCCCAGCCCCAATTTGATTTTTTTTTTTGGAACCAGGGATTGAACTCAAGGACACTCGGCCACTGAGCCACATCCCCAGCCCTATTTTGTATTTTATTTAGAGACGGGGTCTCACTGAGTTGCTTAGGGCCTCGCTAAGTTGCTGAGGCTGGCTTTGAACTCGCGATCCTCCTGACTCAGCCTCCCAAGTCGCTGGGATTACAGGCGTGCGCCACCACACCCAGCTATCCAATTTGATTTTTTTAAACAATGTCTGAGAGGTCCTTAGTCCTACCCATAGGAACTTTGGACTATTGCCTCCCTTTTTACAGAACAGGCTAGGCTATAGAATGGTATTAAAATTTGTATTTGGGGGCTGGGGTTGTTGTGGTACAGTGGTAGAGCACTAGCCTAGCATGTGCAGGGCCCTGGGTTCGATTCTCAGCACCACATACAAATAAATAAAATAAAGGTCCATTGACAGCTAAAAAATATTTTTAAAAAAATTTATATTTCCCTCTGGTGGCCTTGATTCTCTATCAGAGACATTGACACTGTGTTTGGCAGCAGAAGGACACTAGGGGTAAAGGCTGGAATAAAGAGTGTATGCTTGCTGTGGGCCAAAGGACTCTTCAGAGGGCTATGGGTATTAATCTCCCTTTTTGCAATCAAAGAAGCTAGCAGAGCACATGAGCACAGAAACAACAATGGGGAGAATTCCCACAGGCTTGTGAAGGCTTAATATGTGAACAGTGAGAATCCAGGCATTTCCTTATGAACCATTTCATATCTTTCAACCTTAGAGCCTGAAAAGGTGGAGTTTGATCAGCAAGGGGAGAAGAGTGCTTGGGAGGAGCAAGCATGGAAGAGTGTAGTTTGGTTCAAGGGTGCTGTGTGTCACTGGGGCTTTCCCTCAGCACATTTTGATCAACCAATGGCTACCGGGTACCCCATAAAGGTGGTCAGGAGAGGAAGTCAGGAAAGAAACCTTTAAGATTCACCCAGGAGTGGCCCCAGCTAGAATCTTGCAGTTGTTTCAACCCTTCGTCCATCTCCCCGCATCCCAAGTCAAACCGGGATTAGAGACACTGTGCACTCACACCAGACAAGCTCCAAGCCCGGATAGGACAGTGGGAAATGGTTTTGGCAGAACCCAACAGGCCTGACCCACAGGACAGGTGATTAGGACCCACCAAGGCATGAACCCTGTCACTCAAGCCTTATAGAATGGTAGCACTCACTAACTGCATTTAATTAGCTGGCTGGTACCCATCATTGACCTCCAGAAAGAAAGATACAGAAAGGTGCACCTCAGAAAGATGAGGGGTGTGGAGGAGCTTACCTCGGTGACAATGCCAGATGAGACCCCATCTGAAATTGATCTTGAAAATCAGGATTGGGTCCCCATGTAACAGGGGTTCACTTGATGCTTTGACTATATCCTTTGTGGCTTTGAAACTTACATTTTTTTCTTTTTTCCCATCCTTCTTCCTAAACTTCTCCTCCCTGATCTTCTTTTCCCTAATCTCCTTCCTCGTCTTTCCTCCCTAATCTCATTTTCTCTGAATCACCCCTATAAAAGCCCCCTGTTCCTCCTGATGGGCAGAATTACAGCCTTCGGGACAGGAGTCTCCAGTGTTTCTCCTTTGCTACCAAAGCAATAAACCTTTTTCCTTTTTCTCAAAACTGTGTCCTCATTATTGGATTGGCATTGGGGACAAGGACCCAGCTTTCAGCAACAAATTTGGTGACCATGAAGAGAGCAGCCCCCACTCCAGCTTTCCTGGGCAGGTCTCGCACTCCAAGTTACCCCCACTTCCATGCTGAAGATACAAGGCGACTGGTGAGTTTGCTGAGAGCCTACTGCTGGAGAAGTTGGAAGATGGAGTGAGTTTGTCTGGGACCAAAACAGAGGAGCTGTTCCTGCGAGTAAGGGAGGGGCTGAGGGACCATCCCAGCAGCTGCTGAAGCTGTTTTTACTTCAGGGAATTCCTGCCTTCTCTCCCTGAATGGCACAGGTTGCTGTACTTTGAGAAAAAGGAAGCTGAACTCAGGAAAGTCACAACACCCTTGGCCATTTTGTAAGTCCCCTGGTGCTGGTGTGCACACTGAGACCCTTGGTTCTATATACCCACTTCCACTTTGTGGGAACATCCGGTCCCTCTTTCTGGGGACATCTGTGGCATGGTTAAGTGGGACTTGAGAATCTAGGGATATATATACTCCCTTTGGATCTGTTCTGGGTTTTCATCTCTTTGTTGGCCTTGGGTCTGGGAATTCCCCTGGTTGTCCGTTTTGTTTGTATCTGCTACTGCCCCTATTAAGATGTGGCCAGTACTGCATTGATTCTGTAGGTAATCTCTTGGGAAAGATCTTGGCTGGTCAATTTTAAGGTTCCCATCTGTCAGCCATGGTTTTGGGGCTCCTCTCTGATTGTCTCTCTCTGTAGGTTTTATTTTTTATTTTTTAATACAATCTTGCAATTGAAGTTGGTCTATCACAGGTAAAGTTAGTTGAAGAAAGGGCCACCCATAGGTATAAGTCTGTCTAAGAAAATGTTTTACTGTAATGATACAGCTTTTGAATAACTTTCCGTATTATTATACAATCTTGCAGTTGGAGTTCGTCTTTCAAAGGTAAAGTGAGTGGAAGAAACTGGTACAAGCAGGTCTGTCTGTCTTAAAGTTTCCCATCTGTCATCCTTGGTTTTAGTGATCCTCTCTTGTCTTTTTTGTTGTTGTAGTTGTAGTTGTTGTTGTTTTGTCATCTGTTGCTGGCCCCTTAAGACATGGGCCATGCTGTGTTGATCTTACCTGGAGCCACTTGAGCAGAGAGATCTTGGCTGTATGGGCCACCAATATGTATAAACCTGTCTAAGAGAAAGAGGGTTTGCTGTAACACAATCTGGCCTTTAAATGGGGTTTCTGGATTATTATTACATTGAAGGTGGTCTGTCGGAATATACTACATGAAAGAGATTTTGTACGTACAGGCATTTATGCAGTTGCATGATAAGGGTTCTGAACCACCAGGAGCTAAGTTGAAGGCACCAAAAGGCACTAGTGGGCAAGGATAGCAGGACACCAGAAGAAAGGGTTAAAAAGATTGAAATTTTTAAACCCAGTGTTGGCACTCCCAGCGCTGTTTCTCAGCCTGGCCCCAGGCAGATCATCTCACTGTGATCAAGGCCACTAGCCTTAACATGGAAAAAAAAAAAAATCCCAGCAAAGCTGCCTGGACTGTAGAAAAATGGAAAAAGAGGACCTAGCCTCTGCCCTGCCTTTCAGCTCCTTTTGCCCCTGATGGGGGTGGAGGCAGCTGGCCACAAAGAATGTGGTAGTAGGTTCCAGCACTGTCAGTTTATGACCTCGGGAGAGAAATAAGTCTTCCCTTTTAAGATCTGACAGGAGATGCCATTTGGCCAGGGGATATTCATTACTGGGGCAAAGCAATTGTTGCATAATAGTACCCCATCAAACTAAGTGCCTCAGGAAACTGGCAGAATAAATAACTGCATCCAGAAAAGAAAAAGACAGAAACTAAGGCCGACGTGTTTTATAGGCAGCCTCTGCAAAGCGGTCATAAGGAACTTAAAGAAAAGGATGGAAAGGTGCAGGGCTCCATCCATGACTAGCAAATAAAACCAGGCTTGGTTGAGCCATCAGACATGGGAATCTGGCTCTTAGGAACTGACAGTCATGAGAGATTGTTTCAGATGGGCTGAAGTATGTGGTTACCGTGCAGAGTGACTCACTGCCAGAATTTGTGTGTCAAAGATGTGCCACATGACCTGCTAGAGAAAAATGGCTTCCTTAACTCCACCCCATCCTATTTCTCACAGAAGAAGCGCCTCCTGGCACCCCTTTTACCTCTATGGCTATAAATAAAGAAAAGGTGGGCTCTTCCATCTTTCTTAGAGCCAGATCTTAGCATGGCTCAATCCATCTCACCACCTGATTTAAAAGATAATTGTTGGGGCTGGGGATATAACTCAGTTGGTAGAGTGCCTGCCTTGCAAGCACAAGGCCCCTGGGTTCAATCCCCAGCACTGCAAAATAAATAAATAAATAAATAAAAATTGTCTTCTTTTTTTCTAATAAATAAGTTTCTTAGCAATTAATTTACAGCCAGCCCATCCCTCCAACAGAAACCTGTTCCCTCACACACTCTGGATGTGTGATGAGATAAAGGGCCTCCTCCATTGCATATCATTATACCTAGTATAAGAAAAAGGCCCAAAAGGAGCCTGTAGGTACAATTGACAGTGGGGAACTCAAAGTTGATGGCATTGTGATAATGATAATGGAGACAGGTCAGGCTCAAAAATATCCTGTGCTCCAACCCTTGAATGCAGCCTTGGAGAAGAAAGATTAAGGCACAGTTTTTTTGTATATGCTGTATTGTCCAACCCTCTCCTGGGATGAAATGTGTTGCATAAATTAAATGCACAAATAACATTCATAAAGACTGTTTCAGAATATGAATTTAAGAAAGGGTCCAAAACTAGAAAAGATAAAAGAAAATTATAGGTATGGAAATATATTTTAGTGTGGAAAATTAGAAGGTAAAAGAAATATTTCTGGATGAGAAAGTATTTTGTCTGGTGAAGTAATATTCTTGGGCTAAAGTCCAAGATGAAAATTGTCAAAACTAAGGATGTAAAGAAGTTGTGAATGTTTAAGTAAGTCGCAGAAGATTTGCAGAAGGTAAATCTCAAAAAGTTTGCATTTGATTGAATTGGCTAAAATTAGCTGTCAGTTAAAATTATTTGAACTTTAATGTACTTATGTGAAACAAATCTGAAACATTGATCTGCTCTTATCTATGGATAATTTTCTTGTATTTGTCAGGTCTTATTACTTGGGGAAACTAAGTCTTAAAGGAATTAGAGTTTGTACCTGTTTTAAAGTCATAAATTATTACTTTTTAACTGGTTAAACAACTGTTATATAGGTTACAACAATAGAGTTGACACCCTAAATATATGTAACTAGGTATATGCATGCACCTGAGAACTCTCTCTCTAAGTGTTCTGTAAAAGTTTATAAAATGAAAGTTTATGTAAGTTTAAAGCCAAGATAACCAATCAGTGCTCTTTTATACATTATATCTGATATAGAAGGGCCACACTGTCATTTGAAGACCTGTCTTTTATCCATTTGCTTTGAATAAATCAATTTCTGATCATTAACACTGTTTCTTAAATGTATAAGAGATTTAAGGCTATCCTTTGATTTCTGTTAACACAGCAGATCTGTGATTATTGTTACCATATGCTCTGGATTCTAAATTGTATTTTAAAAGTTAAACTTAGTTAAATGTAAAGCTTAGGAGAGCACTATGCCAAGTTGGTGTTATCTAAACTAAAATTATCTGTGGTAAAAGTCTTGGATTTGTATAGAAATGACAAATTGGGTTGCTATTCATGTCATTTGATGTTTTATAGCTGGAGAAGGTAACCTGTTGCCATAGGTTATAGATACAATTTTGTGTTACTCTTCACATTGGAATTGGAATTTAAGTGCACTTTGGGGGATCCTGATCTGTTTAAATGTAGCACTGTAAAGCATGGAAGCATTCTGCCACTTTTTCCCCAAAAAGAAAGTTAAAAGCTCTCTTAACCTTTCTTTAATTTGTGTTTCAGATGTAAAATTGTATTGTGCTATTTGTGAAGAGCCCTGTCTTACCTGAGATAAGGCTCTGCCTTCCACCTTACTTCATGTTAAAATGGCTGCAAAATAAGCTAGACTTCAGTTCATTTAAATTTGTGTTTAAAAATTGATTTTTTTTGTTGTAAAGGTTACTATGATCTCAAACAGGGAATATAATATATAACTAAGTAAAAGTTCAAAGTTATAAATAAAAGTAATTTTTATTGGTTCATAGCTATTGCACAAACTGAATATGGTTTTGCTCTGTTAATTTCATTTTGCATTTTCCTTGTAAACTTTATAACTGTTGCCTATAGTGTTTTGCAGAGGTACTGCTTCTGAAAACAATCAAAAACAAAAACAAAAAAAACCAATCTGAGTTAATTTGAGATAATAAGCCATTACCTACAGGACAGAGAATATATAATACTGACTTGCAGTATTAATATTAACCCCAATTAAATGAAAGGGATATCCACAAAATTATAGATGTTGAAGTTATAATCCATTGCCCCCTCTTTAAGACTGGTGAAACTGGTTTGCTAGATGTTTAAAACCAAAAACTTGGAGACAAAAGTCAAGGAAGTGAAAGGACCGAGGAGAAAGCAGCCAATATTTTGGACTTTGCTCTATAAGGTCAACTAGGACGCAGAGAATGACAGGACCCTCTCTGGGCCCTGCAACTCTGGTGAGTCCTCTGATATGCTGATCAGCAAGATCAAAGAAACCTAGAGAACAGGAAGCTAACCAGTGCACATTCTGCAAAGAGGAGGGTCATTGGAGATGGAAATATCCCTGATGCTTCCAAGAGAAGCCACATATGGCCAGCCAGAACCCAACCCATCCTGGCAGATGGCACCACCAGTAGAGGAAAGCTAAAGGAGCCAGGAGGCTTTGCACACATCTAAGAGTGATCTCTGAGGAATCTCAGCTGACTCTCAAGAGGAGCTAGGAACAAGGTCAGTTTTGACCAATTTGGTCTTAAACACCTGGCAGGAGAGTATAGCCCAAAAGCACAGTCCCACATGGACATTTAAAAGGAAAAACAATGTTTTTTTAATGTAACTTAAGATGTGCATGTGTGTCAGCCAAACCAAAAGTAAGTGTTAGGGCAGTCCAAGGCGGCTGGATGGGGCAGGGCATCAGGAGGCCAGCGCATGTGCCAAGGAACAACCAATCAGGCACTGACACATAAACCCTAATTGTGTCTCACAACCACCTGACAATCAGTGGAGCCCCTGGCCAATCCCAGAAAGACACAAGGTCCTCAAGTTTCCCCTGCCCACCTCAGACTATAAAGGTGCTACCCAGCCAGGACTGTGCACAACTTCTCCAGCCCTTACCCTGGTGAACCAGTGAACCTTGCCTGAGAGCAAACCCAATAAAGTTCTTTTTTAACCATATCTGGCCTATCTGTCTGTCCTTCACTTACCTCCATCTGATCTTTCATTTGGTGCTGAAATCTGGGAGGGTCTTTGATCTTCCCCATCGGGGAGAGATCAGCCTTCTCCCTCAGATGGACCAGGGAACTCCTGCACCATCCTTTTCTCTTCATCTGAACCAACAGAAGTGGGGTAACTTCCTTTGCGTTTCCCTTGGCCTTCTGGTTGCACTATCCGTTACGGAGGTCTGCCTGTAAGTTGCGTACACACACACATGCCAGACTCCTGCCTGTTCCATTTGGGCCCTGGTAGACTGCGGAGATGTCTGGCTAGCCCCACTTCCTGTTCCTCAGGTGAGCATGATCAGAATTTGGGAAGCCTCTTTTCATTCCTGTTTGCCCCTGGGTAATAGTGAAAGGTTGTGGAAAACACCAAGTCCTCCTTAGACCCCAAGACTCCTTTGGACTCTCTATAATTTTACTACATTTGGACTCACTCAAAACTTACGCCTTAAGCGGCTGGTCCTTTACTCAACTGTGGCCTGACCTTAGTACATTTTAGACAATGGCTGAAAAGAGAACTTTTGATTTTCATATCCTCACTGATTTGGACGGTTACTGTCACTGGACAGGGAAATGGTCAGTAGTGCCTTACGTTCAGGCATTTTGAGATCTGTGCTCTCATCCTTCCCTTTGTTTGACCTGCTCTACTGCCCAAGTCCTCCTGTCCAGAGATGGTCCCAAACCCCTCCCACACTGCTCTTCTGCATTCTCTTCCTCATTCTCAGATCCACCAGAACTACTCTCAGCTCCATCCACCATCCTGTTCTCACCCTCCTTATTCAAGCCAAACTTCCTCCTCTTCTCTCTCCTCTCCTCCTATAGCTTCAGCTCTTCCTCCTCATACCTCCCTTGCCCTTCTCCTCCTCTGGAAGGTCCCTCCACCTCCCCATCTCTGTCCTCTCATATTAGCACCCATACCTGATCTCATCAGGCCCCACCCACCCAACCCGGAATTCCTTTGTCCTCTCTGGGAAGTGACTGACCCAGAGAGAATGCTCTTTGTGTCCACATC
>JAJEJO010000921.1:0-17968 GCA_020662805.1 Glaucomys volans
CGCCAGAAAAGCACGCCAAGGCAAGCATATTAAAGTAGTAACACAGACTCCTCCCCAGAGGGAGAAGGGGGCCATGGCTGATGTTCTAGAATCCCAAGAAGTAAGCGCACCCTACATCTTTTATAGGTTAGGGTCTTCTTTGTTCTGTTTTTTCCTCATCCCTTATCTCTCCTTCCTGCCTACATGACTAGGCCCAGGAGTTGCAGTGACATAGCAAAAAGGGTGAGATGCAAATGGCAGGGGGAAGGGCCCAAGGTAAGGCATTAATTAGCAACTCCCTGCCTGCAACTTTTTGGGAGGGGCAGTTAAGCAGGTAACCTTGGTGATCAAAAGGACTATGGAAATACTGACATTCCAATCTCCCAGGGGCAGTCTCCAACTTCCCAGACTCTGATGGCCTCCATTCCTCTATTTGACCAGATCATTTCCAATTCTGGTTTCATTAGAAGTCAGAGTTATGTTTATTGACATTGACTTGTCAATTATACTTAGATAATTACATTATTTAAGTTTTATAAGCTCAATTTCCTCATCTGCAAAGTGAAAATACTAGTGGTTTGTATCTTCCTTGGGGTCATTAAGGGAAGCAAATAAGACACCCATATAGCTGTCACACTGCAATAATACAGCTAAACTTTAAAGGAATTGTTTACACAATTGTCTCTATTTTCTTGCCCTGTTCCTATTTGACTGAGCAAACTGTTCTTTATTTGCATTTGGGGCTTGACAGATTACAGGTAACAATTCCTGCATTCATTCTGTCCTATCAACATTATCTAGTAAGTTTATAGGGTTATTTTCAGCTTCTAACATAATGAAAATCAAATCAGATTACGAGAAAAAATTTTTTTAAATCGCTTACACTGAAAGTTTACTGTGTCGTGGTTACCATTAAATGGCTGCAAATTCAAGAAGGCTCTATGGAAACAATATCAGACTTGACTTCTTACACATAGCTTATATTAGCATTGAACCTGTGGTTTGAAACTTTCATCAAGAAAATTATAATTATCAATGCAAACCTTCTAAAATCACCAAACTCCCTCAAATTGACAGGAGCAATGCTATAATGACTTTACGTTTTACTCAAATAGTCAATATTGAAAGAAGACATGCATTCAAAGATGTATATTTTATGTATTTAAAACCAGTTTTAACTTGTTTTTTAAATAGAATCTTTTTTTTTTCTTTCTGAAAAGCAACACCATAATTTTTACCAAACTGATGAGCAATGGAATATATTTCTTTGACAACACAAATTGTAGATGCATTTTGGTCTTTTAGAAGTGCAATATTTATGACAACCCTTAGAAAATTAAAAAGTTTACTATTTCCACATCAGAAACAAGAAAAGTAATTGATGCCATTACAAAGCACAAAACAAACCCTTTTGTGGGAAGAATTGCTTGATCTGTTATTATCAGCAGCAAACAGACCTAAGCATTGTCAGGATTTGCAAAGAGATCAAAACATCTGAAGTAAGCCAACTTGCTTTTTCCCCCCTTTTATTAAACAAGGTGGGGTCATATAGAGGCAGCAAAATTTTTTGTTTCTTTACTGTGTTCCACCCAAATCACACAGCCAAGTTTCAGAACCATTATGTTTATACAGTGAACTTCAAACACCTATGTCCTAA
Source organism: Glaucomys volans (assembly GCA_020662805.1). Lineage (NCBI taxonomy): Eukaryota > Metazoa > Chordata > Mammalia > Rodentia > Sciuridae > Glaucomys > Glaucomys volans. The sequence continues at coordinate 1,637 of JAJEJO010000921.1, forward strand.
TAAGGATTGATCAGAACATCTTCAAAACATCTGCCCAACTTGGTATACTGCCCAGGAAGTCTAGTAACTTTTGAGAAGAGAAACGGAGATTTATTGGGTAAGACAGGGAACTACCTGGAAAATTATGAGGTTTTAGTAAGACTATCGGTACTTCTAAATTTGCCAAGAGTCAGCCCTGTGGAATGTGCAGTAAGAACTTTAGGCAACTTTAAAATAAACTCTTTGATTAAATGCAATTATAAGAAATTGTCATCTGTCAGAATTGATATTTTTCCTTGGGATAATGTACAAAACGGTCAATGTAGGAAGTATGATCAGTAGAATTCCAAATTGACCCAATTTTCCTACATGGCTTGTTCTGGAGGTAATGAGAAATCCTGCTTTCTCAAAGCTCTACCTTCCTTCCAAGTTCTGGGATGATTCTGATATTACTTTCTAAACAAGTTCTAAACATGTCCAGAGGGAAGCAGCACATAACTTGGAAAGGTTATGATATAAGAAAAAGTGGACTGCTGCCAAACGGTGTTAAAGGAGAACATTACTCCAGATCTTTCAGACTGATAAATTTTATTTGTGAGCAATACAGAAGCGGAGTTGGTCTCAGGAACTGACTCACATTAACCAAAGCTCATGGTGAAGTTATAGATAAAACCAGATGTTTTAAGAATTAGTATCAAGAACCATAACTGCCCTTGCATCTAGATGGGTACATCATCTTTTACCCAGAGAAGTCCAATCACAATGAAAGTCAACTGATAAGTGTTCATTTATATTCACTTGCTGTTATTGTTTGGATGTGAGGTGTCTCCAAAAAGCTCACATGTGAGACAATGCAGGAAGGTTCAGAGGAGAAATGATTGGGTTGTGAGAGTCTTAACCCAATCAGTGAATTAATCCCTGATGGGATTAATTGAAGTGGTAGGGTGTGGCTGGAGGAGATTGGAATTGGGGCTTGGCTAAGGGATATATTTGGTATCTTGAGAGTGGAGTTTCTCTCTCTGCTTCCTGATCACCCTGACGTAAGCTGCTTCCCTCTACCACCCATTCCCACCATGATGTACATCTTCACCTTGAGCCCTGAGGAATGAAGCTGGCCTTCCAGGGACTAAGACCTCTGAAATCGTGAGCCCGCAAATAAACCTTTCCTCCTCTACAACTGTGCTGGTCAGATCATTTAGTCACAGCAGTGAAATAGCTGACTAAAATACTTGCTACCAGGCATCATATTATCTAAGTTTTCTAAGTCTCAATTTCCTCATCGACAAAGTGAAAATACTAGTGCCTTGTATCTTTCTGATACATTTGGAAGGACAGACTATGAATAAAAGTTTTTTACCATGTGATTTGAATGTTTAAATTCATGATATCACATGCCTATTAAAAAATTAGCATTAGTCCTTTTAGGAGCAGTCCTTCCCATGTACTTTCGAATCCCCCTGCTTCCCCCACCTTCATATTAAAACAATCCCCTAGGAGGGATATTTATTATACCATCAACAAATACTGCTATTCAAAACAGTTTCTCAGATAACTTTTGCACCAAGAGTCAGGGAGACAGCATTAGATTACAGATAAAATGGGGAGAAGGATAGGATGTGTTTTAGTCAGGGTTCTCTAGAGGAACAGAACCAACAGGAGGTATGATTATAAAAAGGGGATTTACTAGGTTGGCTTATACAACCAGAATCTGGATCATCCACAGACTGGGCTGGAGAGTTGGAGGAACCAGTAGCTGTGCAGTCCAAGATGCTGAAGCCTCAGAACAAGAAGTATCAAGATGCTACCCCATTTTGAGACAAAGGCTTCCAGAAACTCCCTGGAGAATCACTGGTAGAGTCCACTTTGGAAGGAGTGAGTATGATATTCTTAGGTGATAGCAGCAGCAATCAAGAATCTATGAAGAATGGAACCTACATGTGCTGCTGCTTCCTTGTTCTTCTGACTTTTACTGCATCCAAGCCTCCAACCTTTGGATGGTGCTGCCCCTGCTTAGGGAGGGTTTCCACTTCAGTTTGCGATTCCACATGTCAATCATTCCTAGACACACCCTACTGACACACCCAGAAGCCTCTACATCTTTGGCATCTCTTAATTCAATCGACAATTCAGATTAACCATTTATTAACCAAATAATAAATAAGAGTGAAGACGCAAGAGGTGCTGAAAATATACTCCATGTCATCAGTTTAAAGGGGTCTGCTGAGTGTTTTACTTCTACTTGGAGATGAGCTGACTACTTCTTTGGGATTGAGGCACTCATCAAAATCGCTATAAAGTAGGAGGGCAAATGCTGCCATGAGGCACAGGCAAAAGCAGTCACAAAGTCCATAATTAGAAAAAAAAAATTTAAAAAAATTTAAAAAGTCCATTGCTTTGATTCTTATAGGAAAGAAATTTATTTAATTTGCATTCTATTGTTCTACACTTCATCTCACATTTTTGTTTTATGTGAACTTAAAGTTTTAAATTTTTAAAATTTAGTTGCATAGCATAGTAGAAGGTCATAGGTCTAAAAATATCTGGCTTTGAGTCTCAGCTCACCTATTGCTTGGTTGTGTGACCTTCTCTAAACATAGGGATAAGAAGAGTACCTAACTCACAAAGTCATAGCCTCAATTGCACTGGAACCTGTAAAATGCTTGGCAGAATGCTGGGGCATAACAAGTACTCCATAAATTCTGCTTGCTACTGATGTGGCCACTAGTGTTTCTGCAGTTGCTACTGGTTATGCCTTTTTGGGACCCCTCTGATATCCTCAAATTCTTCCCACATTATAGAAAACTACTTCTTATGGAAAATGATGGAATAAGAACAGTTTCGTTCAGACCATCATTTCTTGGATGGCCTCTTGCCTTAAAGTCTGATAGTTTACAAGATCAGACACTGCTGCTTGTGACACTCTTAAATGGCCCCCTACAGGGCCCACTCCAGTACAGGGTCCTGTACCAAACTTTTGCCCAACTCTCTGGCCTCTTTCCCCTTCCTCATTTCACTTTATCATCCATGAGCACCAACATACCTACAGGCCTTTACAAGTTCTCACACCTCCACGTGTTTGTCCTGCCTTCTGCACTACTAAATGCACTCTCATACCCTGTCCATCAGGTTAGTACCTAAATATCCTTAAACAGTCAATTCTGCCACCTTCTCCTAGTACCTCAGTTCAATAATTGGTTGCTCTCTCTCCCCTAGCATCCATCATACTGCTTGACACAGAGCAGGCCCTCAGTGAACAAGTGAAAGAATACAACCTGATGGGTCTGTTAGGGCATGCTTCTACAGAGACATGAGTAAATGTTGGCAAAGAAATTTTCCATTTGCAGGTTTGAAGTACCATACTGCTTGGATTATGAAAACCAGTAATCACATACAAATTACGGCCAAACTTATAGTACAATTTTGGTTAAATCTAAAAGTCAACTGATTGTTTTAGGACATAAGACTCACTGATTGGAGACAAACCCACATAAATACAGGAATCTCATACTAGACAAAGGTGCCAAAATCATTCACTGAAGTAAAGATAGCTTATTCAACAAATGGTGCTGGGAAAAATGAAAAGCCACATGTAACAAAATGAAATTAAACCCTTATCTCTCACCCTGCAGGAAACACAACTCACTGGATTGGAGATTTAGGCACTAAAACAGAGACCCTCTGACTACTAGAAGAAAATGTAGGTCCAAATCTTCACCATGTCAGCCTAGGACCTGACTTCCTTAACAAGACCCCAAAAGAACAAGAAGTTATATATCAAGAATCAATAAAAGGAATGGACTTAAACTAAAAAGCTTCTTTTCAGCAAAAGAAACAATCAATAATGTGAAGAGAGAGCCTAGAGACTGGGAGAAAATCATTACCACATGCATCTCACATAAAGCATTAACCTCTAGGATATATAAAGAACTCAAAAAACTTAACACCAAAAAGCCAAATAATCCAATCAATAAATAGGCTAAGGAACTGAACAGACACTTCACAGAAGAAGATATACAATCAATCTACAAATAAATAAAAAAATGTTCATCTCTAGTAAAAACAAAAATGCAAATCAAAACTACTTTCACCTCACTCCAATCAGAATGGCAATTCTCAAAAATATAAGCAACAATAAATGTTGGAGAGGACGTGGGGGAAAAGGTACACTAATGCATTGCTGGTGGAAATGCAATTTGGTACAACCATTATGGAAAGCAGTATGGAGATTCCTCAGAAAACTTGGAATGGAACCACCATTTGACCCAGTTATTGCACTCCTCTGTTTACACCTAAAGGACTTAATATCAGCATACTGCAGTGACACAGTCACATCAATGCTTACAGCAGCTCAAATCACATGGTTATGGAACTATGGAACCAACCTAGATGCCCTTCAACAGATGAATGGATAAAGAAAATGTGGTGTATATATAGCTTTAAAGAAGAATGAAATTATGGCATTTGCTGGTACATGAATGGAGTTAGAGAATATCATGCTAAGTGAAATAAGCCAAACCCAAAAAACCAAAGGTCGAATGTTTTCTCTGATATGGGGAAGCTAATTTACAATAAGGATTGGGGGGATGGAGAAGAATAGAATTACTTTATATTATGTAGAGAAGAGTGAAGGTAGGGGAAAGGGTATGGGGGAAGGAATGATAGTAGAGTGAAACAGACATTATTACCTCATGTACATGTATGGCTGCATGACCGATGTGATCCTGCAATATGTACAATCAGAAAAATGAGAGATTATACTCTATTTATGTATAATCTATCAAAATGGATAAATGCATTCTACTGTCATGTAAACTAATTAGAACAAATAAAATAAAAATTTAAAAAAGATTCATTGGTTGAGTTAATCAACACTTTATGGAGGGAGAAATCATACTAAATTGTTTCTGTACTTATTTTTTAACAAGTCTTTAAATCCATTTTAATGCATTTAGTTGCTGATCTGAGAGTTTAGAGTTACTCATGTTACTGAAGAAAATAATTAAAAAGTACTAAGCATGGATAATACGATTAGTCACCATTATATTCTTACACATTTAATTTGTTGAAGTCAAAACAAGATTTTTTTTTTCATTCAGTTACTACTACATGGTCAAGCTAGTATCTGAGAATGAAGTATGCCCTTGTTAGTTTGTCTTTGTCATACTTCATGTTATCACATATAATCTAGATTCTGGAATTAGTACTTACCTGGCTTTTGTTGAAACTTGGGGAAAAATAAAGCTTATCTATTTTACATAACCCAGCTGCATTGGCTTTGTTAACAGTAGTACAAATATTTTTTCTCAGTATGCTACACCATCACTCAGTACATAAGGAGCAGATGTTGGAAAGGGGTGGTTCTAAGGAGTGCATGACTGTAGGGAAGTAACCAGATGCCTTAAACACACAATAAGGCACATTGTCAGGGAGCTATACCATTAGCCTTTAATCAGTTTACCCCATAACTACAACCTCAGCATATATAAACCCACCAGAAACTTGGCTTAATTAAACTTTTGAGAAGAAATATACACTTGGTTGTATATTTTTTTGGTTGTATATTTCAAACTAGGTAACTATTGCCTTCTTATCACTAACATTAGAATTTAATCACAAAGAATGCTTCATTTTAATCATGCAGGTAAAGAACGCAATTTTAAACCTTGGAAGGATAACTCCAATTGCACACTTAAGTCTATTTTAAAAGAGTAGAGTCAATTCATAAAACTGGTGTTCCACAATGAGTGAAGTATCTTTTAAGTCTACCTGGAGGGTCCAATCTTGAAATGGCCTTATCTTGATGAAAGGGAACAAGTTTTCCAGCAAAATATTGCACTCTAGATGAGACCCATCTCCCAGACAACTAAATATCTCCCTTTGTGTGTACCCGTAATTTAAAACAACAACAACAACAATAGTAAGCAATAGCATAAGGAAGCATGTAATAATGAGAAGACCTTTGGCCTTAGGTCTACCTATCCTGTGAAGCTGTGCAGAAGGTTAGAAATATGTCTGTGAAGTCTCAGGTACATAAATGTGACTAAATAATTAGCTAGTATTATTGTTTATTCAGTCATCTTAGACTGACATGCAGACAGATGGAATTTACTGTGGTAAAAGAATAGAAATAGAAAGAGAGGTAGAGAAGTAATCTCCACATCATGTACAACCATAAGAATCGGATCCTAATTAGAGTAAGTTATACTTCGTGTGTGTATAATATGTCAAAATATAATCTGCTGTCATGTATATGTAACAAGAACAAATAAAATAAAAAATTTAAAAAAGAAAGAAAGAATTTTAAAAAAGAGTCAAACAAGGAAGGAATTAAAAGGTTTTGGGGAAGAGAAAACATTCCCTGATGGAATCAGAGGACATATGCTTTCTTAAAGGATTTTTCTATTCAAAACCTTTTAAAACCATGGTAAAAAACAAAGAAGCAAAATACTCACTTTAGTTTTTTTTTAATTTGTCCTAGGCCATCAATCTGTGACACTTGATATTCTAGCAGACTTATTTTAAAAGAAGGAAAGCAAGTGCTGAGAGCAATAGTTACTTATTCTAATCACCTAGAAGTTTAGTGGTAGTAGAATTGAAATCAGAGTCTGCTTCTCTAGTATGTTTACTTGAGCTTTCTTTTATTCAACCCCAAATTTGTCTCTTTCTGGAATCCCTAAGAAATCTAATTTTCTTTTCTGGTTTCTGCACTTTGCTTTCCTTGGACCAAGCTGAACCTATTCCTCAACCATCCTGGCCAATGTAAAACCAAAAGTTTTCACCAACCCCCACTCTGGACCTCAAATAATGAGGCTCAGATGGAATGCTCCTCTAGCTCACATTTCTTATTGTTCAAACCTTTCTTCCTTCTTTAAATCCTCAATTTCTAATTCCACGAATTCTTTTTCAGCTACTCCTTTATTACCACTGCCTTATCTGATTCAATCTTGATTTATCATTCTCATTGTTCTATATCAGTATCTCCAGTTGGCATTCAGATAAACTTGATTTGTATTTAACAGTCATTAATTTGTATGGGGTAGCAGAGATAAAATGAGAAATCAGTCAGGTACATGATACGTATTGTATATGTAGAGCTATAAACACCAACAATAGCAGCTGCGGAGTGCCCTGGTGGCACAGATGTGTTCTTTGCTAGCATTCATTACATGCTTATAATTGTAATAGGGATTGTTCATGTATTAACTCAATTTCTGTGTTAGAGGACACTGATGGTAGAATTATTACCATTTTAAGGATGGGAAACTGAGTTATATGGATATCAAGCAGCTTCTCTGAGGTCACATAGCTCTAAGACTTAAAAATAGCTTGAGAACCTATGCTCTTGCATTAGATATTATATTCTACCACCTCCTAAAATATGTTCATATTATTCAAACCAAAGTTGTATTAGGGTAAAAAATTTTTAAAGAAAATTAGAGTCCTCATTATGCATGGGCTCCAACTTCCTATCTTTCTTCTTTTCTTCCTTAGATAGGTTGTTTCTACAATATTGAAGCAACATACCCAAGTACCCACATCTTTGCACACTGCTGCCATGTAGGTGAAATCTGGATCAGCACACCAGGTGTTGACTTAAAACAAATTTCTTGTTCAACCAGTCTGTGAAACCCTGTACCTACTGAACCCAAGACCTGGTCTGAGTTTATATTGTATTTTATCTAGCTTATGGATGACAGAATACCATGGACCTTTACTGAATCAGGTTGCCTAGCATCTGAGATACTACAAAGCAGGTGAAGCACTGATCTATTTAGGTTGCAAAGCAATTTAACTTGGGAAGAAAGTTGCACAATACAGATTCTGAACCATAAGAACAGTGATTTATACCAGGAAGAAAGCAGTGCTAGGAAACAGTGCTTCTGACAACCCTGATATTTAATCCAGGTTATGAAAATGTATTAGAGATTTATACTTGATTGCAACCTTCGCCAACTTCTCTTTTGTCTTTGCATTTTACCACAGAATCATTTGCTTCAATTTACTCATACAACAGAAAGGATATAAACCAAAATGTCTTTCAAAGGAACCACACATCCTTTCACAAATGTAAAACATGTGAAAGAAAAAAAGAGCTATACTTCAAAAAAATTTTAAAAATGGGTTTTTTTTTCCCTCATTACGGACTGATACCCAAATATAAAAGAATTTGGTTATAGGCATGTATTTGTCTTAGTTTTAACATTTATTGGGCTCATTTTTATTTATTTCACTTTATCCAACTATTGAAAAAAAGTAGAAGTGTTAATGACCACAGGGTTTGTAATAGTAAAAATGGATCTAATATCTACTCTGCATTTTTTATAGTTTCAAATCTAATTCCACAGACTAGATGCCAAACTAATAATATCCTGATTGTCTATATTAATCTTGTTTCCCTCTGTATTTGTAAATAATATTTATAGTCATCTATTTAATAGTTCATGTTGCACTTTTGCATATGGTAACTAAAAATTTAAATTCAAGGGCATTTTTCTCATGATGTAGCAGCCTTAAATTTATTTTATTTTTTTAGTAACTACATTATAATTTGCATTGCTTATGTGTGTGAGTGGTCATAAACAGAGAAAGCTTGTAATATAATAATTTTGAATATTGACCAAGTGACCCTCTCTATTGAAAGGAAGCTATTGTATAGGTCCATATGAACTCCTTTTCAGTACCTTAAAATATTAACATAACAGGCATTTTTCATAAATATTTAAACATTAATTTAAAATAGACTCAACATAAAAGAAAAATACCAACCAACCATCTTCCCCAGTTGAATTTGTCTATGAAGAGTATAATTTAAACTGTAAACAGTACATTGAACCTAATAAACGAAATGCCAGGCATCATGTGGAATGCTGTACTCAATTTTACTTACACCTAGTAAAGCTCAATGGATCTGGAATATGTTTACATAAAGAGTAGAATAAAAAACAATGTCTCTGTTTCTCACTAGAATTGGGATTTTATCTAGGTGGTCTGCAAAGAAACAAAAATGTAAGAACATAAAAAGCATAAAACATACATCAATTAGTTCTTTCTAGGAAGCTCACAAAGGGAGAACTGATTGGCATCTAAGAGGGAAACTTTTTGTATTCATCAAATAGTCAAATTATGAAATAAAAAATGAAACAACTTAACTGAGAAACATGCCAAGAGTTTGGTTTGCTGGTGAGAAGCTACAACCTGGATACACTATTGAAATTACCATATTCCTTATTGTTACTGATACTGGTTCCAGATTTCATGATTTGGAGTCAATAGTTTTAAGCCTTAATTACCTGCCAATCATGGATAATAAGAAAAAGTTTCTGATTTGTGTGAGGGACCTTTAGAAAGTTCCTCATCAGATTCCTGAATTTTCCTGCCTTGAAAAGTCATTAAATTTGATCATAGCTAGAGGTATTGTGGCAAATGGCTACATGTGTAATGTTATTTTCTCAAACTACAATACTCATTTAATCCAATTTCGTGTTTGCTACACAGGACAGTTGTAATTTAGCCAGATGGATGAATCATGCATTGAAGTTTTAAAATACTCAAAGTCCAAAATAACAGAATTACTGCCCACATGAAAGGCAAAAAGTTGAATGAAACTTGTGGGACTCTAGAATATTTTTTCTCTATGCCTAAGACTAGAAGAATAGGAGTTAAGGAGCATTATGAAAGAAACAAATCCTAGAGAAGGTGAGCTATTGAGTTATAGTAATGGTGAGTTTGTATATACCCTGGATGGTAAACAACTTTAAAAATCAAAGTCAATGAAAAGTAGGGCATAGTCTAAAGTAAAGGCAATTCAAATGTGAAAGTGATAAAAGAGGATTATTGGTGAATATCAAGACTACTGAAATAGAAAGATATGATGGACACCTGGTATGTGAATTGAGAGCAATTGGGTGATTAATCACGTGGTTAAAAGAAGAAAACAAGTGAGTTTAGAAAAATAAAGTTGCGATGGCAAAGGCAACCATGCTTGATGACTAATGGTGTGGAAAAGCTGAAAATACAGGGGTTTATAGTTGTACAATTTGGTAATACTGGAGATAAGTGCTACATGGAATGGACTTGCATGTGAGTAAATGCCATATGGTGACTGGAGATCTTAGAAGATCTGAGCAGAATGAAAAACAGAGATAGGAATAATCAGACTGTCAGTGATATCAACGTGGAAGTTACTTAAAGTAAATACAACTGATAGGTGAAGGGAAATATGAGTTTGCTATTAGAATACTTGAGGAAAGGAGTGGGAATGTAGCTCTGTGGTAGATTTCTTACCTAGCATGCACAAAACCCTGAATTCAATGTTCAGAACCACACACACACACACACACACATACACACACACACACACAAAGACATATATTGAATCAAGTGCTAGAAATAGGGAAGTGTCTTATAGGACAGAATTTGTATTTAGCAACTATGGGTGTCAAAAGAAACCCACAGAATTCATGCCCTAGAACTCTCAGTTTAATAATTTAATTTTATCATTTCATAATTTTAATGTTTATATTATAAAATAAGTATATCATAACATCCCCAGTCATTGAACTTTTTGAAACATCTCATTTAAAGTATAACCGCAGCACTGTTTTAATGTTTTTCTAAAAGTAATCTGAATTGGAATTGGTAATTGGAATCTGATATTATTTAGCCATTATGTGTCCCCCAAAAGCTCATGAGTAAGAAAATGCAAGAAAGTTTAGAGGTGAAATGACTGGGTTGTGAGAACCTTAGCATAATCAGGGCATTAATCCCTGATAGGGATTAACTGGGTATTATAGGTAGGTAGGATGTGGATAGAGGTGGTCGGTTTCTGGGGGGTGCCTTTGGGGTATGTATTTTGTCTTTGTTGAGCAGAGCTCTCTGCTTCTTGGTGGCCAAGTCCCCAGCTGCCTTCCTCTGTCATACCCTTCCACTATGATGTTCTGCCTCACCTCGGGCACTAAGGAATGGAGCCTCTGAAACCAAGAGTCCCCAAATAAACGTTTCCTCCTCTAACTGTTCTTGTAATGCCTTTGGGCCACAGCAGTGAACAAGCTGACTAGAACAGAATCCAAGATCTTACACTTTTTTTGTTCTAGCCAAGAATATTTATCCAAATTATTTTGCTTCCAACAGTGAAAGTAATTAATTTTTGTAAATCAACCAGTCTCCTGAGTTTACTATTAAAAATTAATAACTAAATATAACATGAGGAAATAAAGCATTTGATGTTTTTCTTTAGTCAGATGACATTTTCTAAATACCTACTATATGCCCAGACACAGTGAAAGAATCCAGATATATAAAAATGAATAAGACTTGGAGTCTATATTTAGAAAGTTTATGTTCAAGTTTTTGGAGACTAATGCAAACGTCTAATGTAGAACATAACTGTATGTAGAACATATATCAAAGCTATAAGGAGACTGCTGGAGAAGGAGTGACTAAATCTGTTAGGAGATTAGGGAAAGTTTTCAGAGCCTTAAAGCTAGATCTTAGGTGATATTAGGGGAAGACTGCAGAAAGAAGGGGATGTAAGAATCTTTCAGATAGGAACAAAACGTATATGTACGTACAGGCATAGAATGCAGAGTGGTCATAGAATGTTTCGACAACGAAGAAAACAGGCAACAGGGTAAAGTAGTGGACCACATGGGGTGATAATGGTATGATGAAGAATCCTCTCAAATATGAAATTATGACATCATAATTCATATCTACAATTCTTTAATGACTCACCTTTTTTAACTACTAAGAATCATTATTTTAAATTCTACCAAACATATTTTTTCAAACTGCCTACCTTTGAAATGGTAAGATCACAGCTAGAGAGCTTATCTTTTCACTTAGAATAAGTCTAATTTCGTTTTGAAGTGTGCAATGCCCACTTTAAGAATAATCTCTCTTTCCCTTCTTATTTGTAGCTTCTCAATTACATAACTAAATGAATTTTTTATGTATGGAAATTTCCTTTCTACTTGCATTGAAGCCTGTAAACCACAATTGGATTTGTATGGAGTTCAGAAAATATGACCACTGCAAGCTTGGGTAGAAATGACAATCTTGCTTTTCACTTTATATTTTGACAGCTCAGGAAGTGCATAAAGCACCTTACTATTACTTGTGTGTAATAGGAAGAATACTAAGTTAATTTCCAACTTCCTCATTTTCAAGATCTAAGTGATGAGAGCACCACATACAACCTCTGTGTGGTGGCTTCTTAGTTTTGTAATTGTAGTGCATAAGGAGTCATAGATAATGCATAAAACAAATGTGTATAGCCCGTATAATCCCTAGTACTGTGAATAGGATGGACTTTACTCCTTTGATTAAGTCTCATCAAATAAGTCCTTTAAATTTGATCTAGAGGTCAGAGATAGTGTAAATCATAGATTCCAATCCCAAGAAAGATCTGATACACTATTTCTGTCTTGAGGCTGAGGACCATGTGGAAGAAATGTGGACAAACTTTAGAAGCTAACACTGCACTTTAGCTAACAATAAGTAAGAAAATCCATGTTCTTCTGTTCCACAACTGAAACAAATTGAATTCTACCAACTACAAAAACAAACTTGGAAGTGGATCTCCCCCCAGAGCCTCCAAATGAGAATTCAGCTTGGCTGACGCCTTGATTGTAGCTAAAGAACTGTGAGGTAATAAATGAATGTTTTAAGCTTTCATGTTTGTGGTCATTTGTTACAGAATAATAGAAAAGTAAAATATTTGATACAAGTAAGTTGTTATACAAATACTTTAGTGAAGTAAAAATTTCACATATAAGGACTAGCTTGCTTGTACCTTCAGGTTGAATCTATTAAGTCTGAAGCAAAGCTGGAATATTTCAACTAGTGGTTGAGGGTTGTTCTTACAGTTTGGAAAAATTCCAGTCTCAGTCCTAAGTTAAAAAAAGAATTATAATAAAGCATGACCACTATTAATCCATGGAACTTTTAAATTGTAAGGTTACTAAAGATATTCCATTTCTATTTCTGAGGAAAAGAAAATCACACCCTAGAATTGACAAGGTTAAGACTGCAAGAATGAATGAAGATCATCATTGACACTACTGGTTCAATAACACACAATAGATTTTTGTGAAATAGATTTTACAAAATTCCTGGTGATGAATAATACTTTCAATACCTTTCCATTTTTACAAGCTTCATAGGTTTTTATGACCAATTCCTTTCTCTTTTCTATAGGTAGTTTCCACACCATCAGTTGTAACATCTTAGCTGATCCCACTTCAAGTTGTCCTTAGTAACTATTTTCTCAACTTTAAAAATTTCTTGCCAATAGTTCTTCCAGGATGACCAATTTATATGGAATAATTCTTCCGTCACTTTATGCTCAAGATTGACTCCTCAAATAAATACCTGAGCAGTATTTGCAGTATCTACTGGTTGATCAAGAGTCATGGAGATCACTCTAAATCCCTTATGCATTTTTTCAATTAACTATTGATGTTACTCTCAACAACTGCAATTCTTGAACAACTGTTTTTACAAAAAGAACAAGAGTTATAAACAAGTTTATTTTTCCTGGACAGATATCCTTAATTTCCCACTATCAAACATGAGTCAACTAATTCAATATCAGCAAGTGACTTTACTTGCTTGCCTAACAAATGAATGACTGAGAAACTGTGATTGAATCCTCATTTTCATTTTTTTTATTTTTGTGAAGAAATTCAGGTTACTGAAGCATTCCACTTTAAAATTTCAAAACTTTCTTGACTATTCCTTTCTTATGATTTGGGAGTGTTGTAATGAGTAAGATATCAAAGCTGAAATGTTGTATTATTTTAGTAATACTAATTTAGTAATACTAATTTCCATTGCATAATGTTTTGCCTATGTCATATTATAACTATAAATGTGGCACTTGAAATACAGTTGGATTATATTTGTGTCACTCTTATTGGTAGTGCACCCAGCAGAAATGAGAAATGATAAGAGCACCATATACAGTCTCTGTGGTGACTTCTTAGCTTTGTCTTAGAAGAGTATAAATAGCCAGAGACAATACATAAACAGATAAGCATGCCATGTTCTAAAAGAACTTTATGGATGCTGAAATTTGAATATAATTCTCTCATGTTGTGATAAAATACTCTTGTTTTGATTTTCAGTCAGTCAACACTTTCAAAATGAAAAAAACTATTCTTAGATAAAAAGTTCTAAGAAAACAGGCAACAGGTCCCAGTTTCCAGCCCCGATTTTAAAGTTCAGATGTTTAATGCTTCACAAAACAAAAAAAACAGAACTGGGGTATTGATCAAAGTATCTATGCATCTCTATACAATTAATATTAAATATGAATCTGAAGTGGCACAAATTATTAATTTCAGAAACACCATTTTTCAAAAGCTATGATGTAAGATGATAAAAAAGTCCAACAGAGAAATATTCCTTTTATGCTCCTTAAGGCAGCATTTCTTGATGTTTGATCCATGCGTCTGGGTCAAGGACTTTGTGGGGAGTGATGCTTATTAGAAATACATATTTATGCTTCCCTCTAAATTTATTTCATTAGAAATCTAAACTTTAATCAACTATCCAGTTAATTTTTCTGTATTCTAAACCTCAAGAGCAACATCCTCAAGATAGAGATATTTTGGTAGGGATTATAAATTACCAAATCAATGTTTCATTCTCATGCTTAAAACCAGAGGAGCACATATGTATGTGTATAATTTATCTATAGAGTGTCAAACTGACTGGAATAAGCCAACTCAACAAAATATCACTCTAAAAATATTCTGCTGGGGCAAAGGGAAAACTAGGAAACTCAATCTTGTACGTAGGCCAAACACACACACACACACACACACACACACACACACACACACGATGCGATCTTGTGTTTCTCAGTAAGAAACAATTTAATGTATCTCTGAATTCTTTATAAATTTGTCCATACACCAAGTAGGTTACAATTTCATGTTTGGATGTGTATCATTAGTAGGAGGTTGTATGATGGGAAGATATTTGGAAAGAAAAGGGTAATAACTTAAAAACTGATTTAAATTCTTGTTTTGTTCTCCAAACACTTTCCTTTAGTGAAACCTTTATTATTTGAAGCTTTGAAGCTTTTGCTAACTGCTTAGGCCAAAACTAATATAAATGATTTTTCATTTAATCTTTAGACGATACAGGGTTGTGGAATGGAATATATTCATTTGCTGGAATTAGAATTTTCAAACACAAGAAAAAATAAACATTTGCTTAAGACATAGCACAGACTACAGAGTAACATAAGCCAATAATGATGACAATTTTTAAAAGAATGTATTTGTACACATTTAAATTAGAATTATAAAGAAAGTAAAAGCTTAATTTTGAACATTTCATAGCAGCCATGAAAAGATAATGCACACAATGCCATACCTTAACATATGCACTTAAACACATTTGAGAAACTTGTACTCTGACTTTAGAAAAACAAGTTTTTATGTATTACATAAATTCTGGTCCAGTTGTTGCAAAGTATTTTTAATGAAAATAAACATTCAAAATATCATTAACCTTAACAAATCAATATTCCCATGCTTCCTAGTCAAGGTGCACTCATTATTTTTACTGTGACCAATAATATTTGGAATAGAACTGTCCTGTGTTAATACTAAGAATTTTCCATGTTGCCTCACTATCATCAGAAGAGCCATTTATTGTAATTTTATTGAGTTGGTGAATTCTAATTATATCCAACAGACTTTGATTGTTGAATAATTAGGTTAATTGCTAATTTCTTAATTTAAAAAAAGTATAAGAGAAATGCAAATCAAAACCACCTTAAGATTTCATCTTATCCCAATTAGAATGTCTTTTATTAAGAGTACAGGCAACAACAGGTGCTGGCGAGGATGTGGGGAAAAGGGTATACTCATACATTGCTGGTGGGATTGCAAGCTGGTGCAGCCACTCTGGAAAGCAGTGTGGAGATTCCTTAGAAAACTTGGAATGGATCCACCATTTGACCCAGCTATCCCACTTCTTTGCCTATACCCAAAGGACTTAAAATCAGATTACTACAGTGATGCAGCCACATCAATGTTCATAGCTGCTCAATTCACAATAGCTAGATTGTGGAACCAACCTAGACGCCCTTCAATAGATGAATGGATAAAGAAACTGTGGTATATATACACATTGGAATATTACTCAGCCATAAAGAAGAATAAAATTATGGCATCTGTAGGTAAATGGATGATGTTGGAGACTGTCATGCTAAGTGAGATTAGCCAATCCCAAAAATCCAAAGGCCGAATGGTCTCTCTGATAAGTGAATGATGATGCATAATGCGGGGTGGAAGGATGGCAAGAATGGAGGAAGGATAGAGAGCATAGAGGGAAGGG
>JAJEJO010000921.1:18068-90695 GCA_020662805.1 Glaucomys volans
AGAGGGAAGGGAGGGGTGGGGTCGGGGCGGGGGTAAGAATAATAACAGTATGTGTGACAGACATCATTGCCTGTGTACATGTATGAATGCACAGATGGGGTGACTCTACTTTTTGTACAACCAGAAAAACAATAGCTGTACTCCATATGTGCTCAATGAATCAAAAATTAAATAAAAAATAAATAAAAAAAAATAACAAAAAAAACCCCAAAGAATAACTAAAAGGAAACCAGTAAAGTATTCCCAAACAATACGTGGAGATATGGGTTAGAATAGAGCCAGCTTTCCTTATTGGGTCAATCTGCCAGTTGCTTTTGCCCCACCTCTTAGTCAATAGTTAGTACTGCTCTGGTTATGGAACAGCATTGTTCCAAACCCCTTTTCCTCTTTTCTGGACATGCAACTAGATTGCCTTCCCATTTTTCCTTGTGATTAGATTAGATCTGGCTAAATGATAGAGTTCAGGACAATGGAACATTAGCATAGGCAATGTGCAACGCTTTCAGGCTAGCCTATCAAACTTCCCATATGTCAACTCTGTGATCTTTCTCATTCTCTTATTGAAAGAAAACAACTATACAATTTTGGAAAGACCTATTACCCTGGGTCTCTGAATGACTAACAGAAGAGAGTATTCTCCACTAAACTTAAATTGTCTGGTGGGGTTGGTTGTGAGCAATAATTAAGTTTCTAGTTTTATAAGCAATTATAAATGTTGGAGTCTACTTAAGTATTTCCTAGTACTTTATTTAGTGTAATTTGGAATATAGACAAAGAGGAGGTTGTGCTTTTTATCTTTCTTGTAAGGCAATATTGCAGCATCTTATCCTTCCAGTGCCAGCCTTACTCCTGACCTCATTGTTATCATCAGTATTAATTTGCACCTGGAGAAAAGCCTAGAGATTACAAAGAGCCCCATGCTCTCCTGCCCATACAAAACCTGGGTGAGCTTTATTCAATTTCTGTCAATACATCTAAACTGGAAAAAATGACCATTTAATTCCATATGCTCAGTTGTTTAACTGACAACTTCCATACTACAAAACCATGGATAAGAACATTTTAAAGAACACAATGAATTAGAATGAACTGAAACCTCCAGAAGTGCTTGCTATATCTACAGATATAGTTCTATCTAAAGGAGTCAGGGCTGGTATAACATTAGATTAATTTGGCAACCAATATTTATCCCTTTTATTATAATTAAAGGCTTGAAGAAAGGAATGCAGTTTCTGCAATTTCAGGAATGTTTGATCTTTTGCCAACAATAACACTGACATATAATTATGTCCATTATCTGCTATATCTATCATGAACCTAACCATAAAATGTAACTGTACAGCATCACATCTTATTCTTAGAAATGAACAAAATATAAGATTCTTTACATGCAACCTGCATCATTTCTATATGTATCTAATCTCAAGCAGGTTTTCACTTTAACTCTGCATTCCTTAAATTCAGCTGACAACCTATCCTATTTCCTATGATAGCTCTTCCAGAATTTTTCCATTCTTCTTAAGTGTCCACCTCTAACCCTGTATTTCTCATTTTCAGCAGTTATGTACTGAAAAGATGCAGGCCATCTTGTGTTTTTGCTTGAATTCTTCACCTTCCACCCTTTATCTTCATCTGTAAGTTCCTCCTTACTTCCCCTAGCAGATGAATAATGTTCCACTGTCTTTCAGGCCTTATCACATGCCACATGGATGCCAGATAGTCCTCCATCCTTACCTTTGATTCTGTTAATTTCCACTTCCTCCAGGTTTACTCTATCTAGCTTCCTCTTTTCCTCAGCATATAAATCTTCTCTTCCTTGCTGGAATTTTTCTTTCTTAGTCTAAAGCAAAATTCTACATGCACATAAGGACAAATATATCTATATCTATATCTATATCTATATCTATATCTATACATGTGCGTGTGTGTGTGTGTATACATACATGTGTATGTATAAGAAATTTTCCTTAAGGCTTCTTAATATCCCATATTTATCCCCCTCTCTGCTAATAAACATTTAAAAGAATAATATACTCTTTCTGCTTCCTTTTCTTCCCTAGTCATTATTTTGTCTTAGTCTAGATTTTTACATAATAGGCTGGATATCATAAGGTGAGGATGGGCTAAATACTGTCATAGAAACAGAAGAGTGAAGGCAAGATGGTCTACAGGACATGACTGGATGAAAGCATTCTTGGAAAGTAGTAGGATAGTGTCCTTTCTGGGAAGGAATGGGAGAAAGTGCTGGACAAGTAGAAAATGATGGAGTTACACAGGGTCTTTATGTCAAGATTTGTATAGCATATTCGGTGAATTAACTGCAGTTAGTTTTAACAAAATAAATACCTTACAATCTCTGAAATCACCAAAATATGAGAAAATACAATTTAAATTTAGGAAAATGAGTAAAGGAAGCCCCTCAGCTTCTCTTCTCAGTTCCACTTCCTAGTGTTTTCTTTATCTTGTCACTTCTATTGTTATACTTCTCTTCATTTATACCAAATCTACTGATAAATGTCCTCATCACATTATGACATGTTTCAAGACTTTATTTGCCATATCAGAACTAAAAATTTCACTTTAGGTTTCACATTGCATAGGACAGACACTGGCAAGAAATCTGAATGTAGATGAGCCATTACTAGAGGATACTCCAGTTAAAAGCATGGGAAATAACTGCCCATCAACATGTGTAAGATTTCTTATGGGCTTCTTGAAATATACTTCATTCTCAAGGTTACTTGAACTACAAGCGGGAATTTTTCTTTCTTTATCTTCCTCTCTCTTGCTCTCGCTCTCTTTTTCAGAACTGGCAATGAAACCCAGGGCCTTATAGTGTGTTAGTCAAGCACTTTACCACTGAATCAGCCCCCTATAATAGGGAACTTTCTGAGCCATAAATTCAACCACAAAAGCAGATTTGCTCTTTCAGGTGGTAAATATATACATTTGTTACTATTTCCTTTGAATAGTCATAGTTATGATATGCAATGATGTTTCCAGTACCTGTTAAAGTAAGTTCATGGCTGACCTTATATGTGCAAAACTATGTACCAGAATTGAAAACCTGATGTTTATAAACTGCTTACTATGTTCAGGAATTGAATATCTGACATTTATCAATTCCTTACTATGTCCTTACATTTTTCTGTAGACTCTTATTAACTATTTAATTTGTAAAACAGGAAAGATGGCCCAGAGAAGTCAAGGGTTTGGACAAAGGCTGTATGGATAGTGAGTAGAAGAAGCAGAATCTGCCTGGGGAGGTGAATACCAGGCCCATGCTCTTATTATGACATCCTTGGGCCTCACCTAGGGCACCAAAAGCTTTAATTTATACATATAACCTAGTCTCAAATACAGTAAAATACTTTGTGCAGACAATAAGGACAGAAAGTACTTTCAGAAAAATGAAACAACTTAAAAAAAGTAACCAGAGAAAAAATGTTATAATTTAACCCAGTAACAAATGTGCAAGTTTACTTGGTGTCAGATTAAAAAGCATATGGCAATGCTCCGTGATAACTAAACAGAGACTCGATTATTTTTCTGGATTGTAGAGAAGGGCCAAGATTAGTCATGGACTGAGGACTACAGAGAGACAAATAGTCTGCAGGAGACAATTATAATCTCCCCACAGATGTCAGAGACCTGAGGGGAATAAGAACAGAGAAATGAAGGGCAGAGACAGAGATATCTATATAGATATTTTTCAAGTTTCTATAGATATTTCAACTTTGTGTGTAGATCTTAATTTCCAGAGTTTAATTTAAGCTCAAATTTTTTTTCCTTGGGTATAAGAAAGATGCTCCTATAGCCTGAATGTGCTTTGTCCCCAATGAAACTCATGTTGAACTTTGCCCTTATGGCAGTGTTGGAGGCACTGCCACAAGAAGTGATCAGATCATTAAGAGGGATCAGATCATTAATGATCTCCTGGGATTCGATTAGTTACCACAACAGCAGGTTGTTATAAAGTAATCCCATACCATGTTTTTTGTCTCTTTCACATGCCCACTTACCTTTACACTTTTCCACTATGTTATGACATAGCATAAGGCACTTGCCAGAAGTAAAGCAGATGTCAGCCCCAAGTTTTGGACTTTTAGTCTTCAAATCATGAATCATGAGCTAAATGAACCTTTTTCATTTCTATGTTATCCAGTCTCAGGTGTATTATTATAGCCATAGGAAATGGACTAAGATGCTTACTATGCTTACTATTACTCAGCATAGAAGAACTAAAGATATGCTCATAATCAATGCCATTTTAATAATCTAAAGGCTATATAAGCACTTTATTGTCTTTAAGGAGATACACAGGGCAAGCTAGATTATTCTTTGCACTGGCCTTTCAGACACTGACTTTTCCTTGCCAGTAAGAAGAGCATTAGTTACAGGACCAGTAAGTCAGCAGATCCAGGTCCAAACCATGACAGTCTGGTGGGCAGAAGGATTTCAATATAATGAACAGGAAAATTGTAGCTGCTCATTGGACTAAACATTTAGCTAGTGGGATTTTATTAACTGCTTTATTAAATAGACATATATTCTATGTCTATGTTAAGAGCAGGTGGAGATTCCCCTCTGATCTCACTAAGTCAAGACAGGATCATGGAAGGTGAAATAGACTCAAGTAGGAAAGAGCTGAATATATGAAGAGCTGGAGGCTGATCTAACTATGAAGGATGGCATTAACACAGCATATTTCCATGGTATCTTCCCAGAAAGTTCAGCATTTTTTTTTCTACTATGTCACCTTTTCCAAGACTACAACAGAAATACTCCATGAATCAAAATACAGACTCAACTGGAATAATTTTGAGTTTTTCTGAGATTTATTTGTTAACATAATAAAAGATTTTAGATCTGGCTAGCAATTAATGAGGATGAAATGTTTAACAAAAGAAAACTTTAGTGAGACTCCATATGCTTTCCTTTAAAAATATAAAATGAAAAATATTTAAGGGATACATTGTTTTACATAGTTGATGATGTGAGGCAAGATGGTTAGGAAAAAAATTCAATAAAAGTCCAGAATTTACCCAAATAGTAATAATTTTAAGAGGGACAAATAAAAATAGTTGTATGGTCTTATCGGAGCAAATTTTTTTTTTTAGGATGACTTAATCTTCCCTACAGACATGCATATTAGCCTTCAATGATGTCAACATTTCAGACATTTGGTAAGGTATTTATCTCCATTCTAGTGAAGAAAAGCTCAGCACTATGTATAAAAGTAGAGAAACAATTTATTTCTTCAATGTTTCCAAGAGAAATTTTCTGTGCCACAGATTTTTTCTTTTTTTTTTCTTTTTTTTTTTTTTTAGTGATAAATGCCTTTCCAACAGAAGAACAAAACCCCTGAACAAACCAAGTATGAATTCATGAAGCACTTGTAAAAAGAGCATATGGAAAAAATAATTACAAACATTGAAATATATCTTCTATTGGGTTAAGCAAAAAGAGACACAGAGGCAAATGAGAACCTCCTAATCTTGCAATTCATCAGAATAAAGGAAAAATGCTGAATATTCTAAAAATAAACCCATTTATGCATCTTTTCAGCATCACCATAATTTTTCCACCCCACCTCATTTTCCCACCTGTTTGGAAAAATACATTCTGGCAGCATGTCCAGGACTTAATATCATTGCTAACCACATAAAAATTGAATTCCTGCCTCACAGTATCAACCCTCTGGGGGACAAAATCTGGCCACATAGAAAGAACATAAACTGTTCCTTTGTAAGATGGCAGGTATTTGGCACATGTCTTGGGGATTGTTTAAACAAGTTGATTAGTAGTATCACCTTGGCAAGTTCATTGTTTATAATTGTTCGATTTCATTTGCCTATAAAAAGTAGAAGCACACATTTTGTTCTATGATCCTGGTATGAATCCATAGCTGTCCCCATCCCAAGAAAACAGTGAATACCTAAAAAGAAGTGGGTAAGTGACTAGTGCACCGATTTTGAAGCCCACCAACATTGCTGCAAGAAAGTGGTTTCTGCTTACAATTACTCCGCTAACCACACTTAAACTTTGGTGGAAAAAAGAATAGAGACACCAATAAATCTTACTATATTTCCTGCCTAAAACCAGTGTGGATATGTGTATTCACATCTAAGATGATTACTTTTAAATAACACTTTCAAGTCCTTCCTGCTTAAAGAATCTCAGCACTTTCTCAAGAGAACATATACATTCAGGTATTTTTGAAATGGCAGTAAGTTAATTAAAATTGTTTCATAAAAACCATGACATTTCTATTTTCACAGAAATCACTCATTTATTATCTTTTATCATGTGTAATCTTTTATTTGTCATTTAGTATCTTTTCTTTTAATCCAACTCTAAAGATTCATAAACATATTCTCAACTATCTGATCCTCTTTTTATACTTATTGTTTCAATTCTAGCTCCTGCTAATATCTTTAGGATTTTAATCCATTATCCTTTTTACTTGAAGTATGAAAGATTAAAGAGTACTTTGCTTAAAGGCATGAACTTAAATACCAGACAGTACTGAACTCAAAGCCACCTGCTATAGCTTAGCCTCTCACACCCCATGTTTTATAGGACCCATCTAGCTTAGTTCTGAGGCTTCAAACAAATACATATATAAGTGTTTAAAACAGTGGCTAACACATGAAAAATATTCTTTTCTATTACTAAATCATTAATTTTTAAAGTTATACATGATAGTACAGTTCATTTTGACATAATTATATAAGCATGGAATATAATTTGCTCTAATTCAGACTCTAGTACTTTCCCTTATCAGACAAGATCGGGCGCGTTCAGGGCGGTATGGCTGTAGACGTACTTTCCCTTATCTCCCCTCCTTCCTCTCCCTGTTCCCTTACCTCTATTTTGCTGAGTATAATGTTAATATATATTTTCTTTTGTTATGATTTTTATTTTCATCCTTGCCTTACCTTCTTCTGGCTTTGTATGAATTTAGTCTATAAATATCAAATCCATCCAATTTTTATTTAAAAAATATTTTGAAAAGATCTCCCTCCCTCTGGCTACTACTGACATATCCATTTGCCTTTTCACCAATGATTTTTTATTTTTTAAAATAAGCTAAACAGTCTGTCCCCACATTCTCCATCACTTACTCCTGTATGAAAGGGGGTTTCTGCTTCTTCCCTAGACCGTTTTAGAAGGCAAACTTACAAATTCACTTTCTCCTAGCTAGGGTCTCACTGGAGCTCCACATGTATCTTACTGTACACTACCACCTGGATATATGACTGGCACCTCAGATCAGTAAGTCTAAAATTAAAGTATTACCTTAGTTTTCAAACTTGCTTTGCCTCTTCTATTGACTATTGTAATTGGTGGTACCACCATCATCCCATTGGAATATTAAATAATAGGTATTATTATATTGATTACAAACAACTGCAATAATTACTGACTTACTAAATATTTCTTATGTGCCAGATGATGTTCCAAGAATTGATACATACTAGTGATTTGACAAAAAATCCTACAACTCAATTACTATTATTATTATCTAATGAAATCAAGCTTAAGTAACTTGTCCCAGGTCACATACTTAGTAAGTGTTATGCCCAGGTTTTCTGCCTTTGGAAGCTACACATTTAGTCTCTTTATTATATTATATATAGCATTCAGCATGGTAGCTGGAAAGATGGAACTTGTCTTTATCTTCTCATTTTCCTTCACTTCTTTTATTTGGTTAGTACCAACTTCTGTTCATTTTAATTCCTTATTTCCCTATCAAACAGACTCTTCAGTTCTTCATTTTCTCACCTGTATTATTGCTACACTCTTTGCTTCTAGTTCTTTCCAATCTATCCTTCCTAAACTTGACCAAAAAAGAAAAAAGAAAGAAAGAAAAAAAGAAAGGAAGGAAGAAAGAAAGGAAGAAAGAAAGAAAGAAAGAAAGAAAGAGAAAGAAAGAAAAAGAAAGATCCAATATTAATTCTGATGAGTTCACTTCCTTCCTGCTTTCACTGGTTCTCAATTATTTTCTGGTAGAAACTTTAGCTTCAGGACACAGACACTGCCTATCTCTTCAAAGAAACTATTGGTCACTTTTTTACCCAAGTGTAATGTTACAGGAGAATCAGGATCCCAAAATAAGTCTAAGTCCCAGGTTAAAGTTCAGGCAAGTTTGACAACCTAACAGGGTTTCTTAACCAGAAGAATTAAGAAGTTTCTAAGATAAATTCCATCCTAAGGCCAAGAACTGACCAAAGTTCAGAATAGGACCTTACAAGTCAAAGTGAGTTTCAAATATAACACAATGGAGTAAATTTTGGAAATGTTGGATTTGAGGAGCAGTGAGCTCCTCTCCATACAACAAATGAATTTGACCTAGTGTTGAAGAGCTGAGGAGTTATTTCAAACACAGCTCATTGACCATCTCTATAGCTCTCCTCTTGATTTGATTAGCTAGCAATACTTCTTGAAACTTTGTAATAAAGTGTAACCAGAGGAAAGAAAGTTACCTTTCTTTTTCCCATTTGCCACAGATTGCTTCCCACCTTGGGTGCTATGAGGATTCAGGGTGTCTCTGGTATTGCCTTGTGGAATAGTAACTGTGCCTCATGCATCTGGAAGAAATGTGACAGCTGATGGGGAACTGTGGAGTTTGGAGAGGCAATAACAGATAACATGTTATCTATTGGAGTGGCAATGAAGTAGTGTTGAGTGAGGTGTTGACAGGCCACCCAGAGCCCAGCAGAGATGACTGACATGCCCAACAAATGCAGAACTGGGTTAGAACAAGTTTTTTTTGTTTTTTTTTTTTTTTAAATAAACAAGTTTCAGACAGTACACAACTAATCTCAGACATAACTAAGATGTCATGGGGTGTATCATTTAGGCAGTCTAGGAGCCCTAAGCACTTAATTGTGAAGGAGGGAGAGGCAACAAAATCTGAATATTACTGTTAAGTGAATTCTTTGGTATCAACAAGTTTATGGGTGCTGAGGAAATTCAAATTATGCCAGAAATATTAAACATTTGGCAATTTTCCAGATATACTTCCTGGTTACTGTTTTACTAACTCTTACCTGTGCTGGAAATATTTTGTATCACATGTTATAAAATCTTTAAAGGCAATGATTACCTAACCTAAAGCAGTGTTTATAGTGCATCTGCAGAACCTATACATATTCACTGCACTGGACTGAATGAAAATGCAAAACAAATTAAATTTTCTAGGAGATGCAGTAAATACATTCTTTTATTCATCCATCCTTTTATTTGTTCAAAAATCTTCACTGACTCTTAAATACTGGGTTAGATTGTGAGGATGTAATGGTAAAAAAGACAAGATTCTTGCCCTCCAGGAGCCCAGTGAAATAGAAAAGAGTGGTGGCAACTACTAAATTGGAATATTTATTAGAGGACAGAAATTTATGATTTATGCTAGTATATTTAAATGAATTAGCTTACTTAATTGTCATAATGTGGTAAAATTTATATACTTTGCCAATTTGATAAGAAATGATCCCTCAAAGATTAAGGGGATCTACCACAATCACACAGATAAAATATTAGGGAGCCAGTTTTTTTTTTTTAATTTTAAAGTCTATGTTAGGTCAATGCTAGCATTCCTCAATTTTTCATCAGTCAGTATGACACTGGCAATTTTCTGTCTTATCAGGTAGTATTTTATTTTAGATAGATTGGTTTGGACTTTGTAGAACATGGATATCTATGAAATCCTTGCTCTGATCTCTTATTTTTTCATAATAAGCATTAACATTAATATATATCTATCAAAGTAGAAAGTTCATCCTCATACCACTACAAATAAACACATCTTGTGATATATGGTCCTATGCCATGTTATCTTACAGGAAACTGGAGGGTCAAAGTGAAAGCTGGGTAGTGGCATCCATAAATTCTACCTTGATTATTTCCATTCAATTAGATAGATAACCTAATTGTGATGATCACTGTTACCTTTCATCATGACAAAATTATGAGAAGGTCATCATCCATCCAGTATTTAGCAAAATTGAGATGGTCATAATCCATCACAGGAGTGGTTCCCAACACCATCACCTGCTGAGGCTTAGACTAAATTTTGTGTGCCTAGACCACCAAGACCAGAAGTCAGGAAATACGGATTTTCATTTGATTCTCTTTTTCTATTCTTGTTTTGTTTTGTTTGGAGATGAAGGTATTTCTGACTCTTCTACCTGTGCATGTAGACCAGGAAAAGTTAGGCAATAAAGCTTCATTTTAAGAGTTTCAAGGATATAAAAAGACACCAAAAACAATGATCATATAAACATATTTGCTTCTGAAATTATCTCTATACCTTATACCATCCTTTAAAGGAATTTATCCTCTACTATACCTGATTTAAGCAGAGACTTGAATTCTGAATTCCTTCATTCAGATAATTTTTCTGATGACTAGAAGTCAGTCCTTTAAGAAATAGCAGAATGAATCCGACATTATTACCCTATGTACATATATGATTACATAACCAGTGTGATCATCTATAGCCAGAAAAATAAGAAGTTATACTCCATTTACGTATGATGTGTCAAAATGCATTCTGTTGTCATATATAACTAATTAGAACAAGTAAAAAACAAAAAAGAAATGACTTTTTAATAAAGATTTAACTGCTTTGTTCAAATCTGTATAAAAGTATCAGCATTATACTGAACTTCATCTTTTCTGCTGACAACAGAATATAATCCAAACTCTTATCGGTATGCAAGGATCACATCTGATTTATCCCTGACTACTTCTCTACCTTCATTTCATACTATCTGGTGCTCACCATGGTCCAAACACAGGGCACTTCTTAGTATTCTTCACACACATTCAACTCATTGCTGATGCTTCAAGATCTTTACACTTACAGTTTCTTATATTTAGACCCTTCCTTCATTTCTTCACATTCCTCTTCTACCTAGTCAGGTCTCACTTCAAATGACAACTCTTCAGAGAAGCCTTCACAACCATCATTAAAAGTTTCCTGAGGAAAATCAAGATGGTGAGTAGCTGTTTTCCTAGTTATGCTGTGGCTTGTTATTCAAGCAGCAGGAATACTGCTTCTCTGTGAGGTGGGTGAAGGAAAGACTTCACTAAAACTCGAAATTGGATAGTCAGAGTGTTTTAGGGACTCAAAAATTTCAGCACAAACATTAAACAAAGAAGAAAGAGCCACGTCAGTTACAGCAGTGGCAGCTGTAGTGACACTGTAATGGCACTGGTTCGCCGCACAGGGAGAGATAACAGAGAGAAACAAAATGAATAGATTTAGTACAGAAAAACATGAGATCAGAAAAGCAGCCTGCCCTAAGCTCATCCAGAGGCTGCACTGTGCACTGGTGCATGAAAAGTGCCCCATATTTCCAAATGGCTGCAGAGAACTAGGAGATCAGAGCAAACACCCCCATGCTGTCCCCACAAGCACCCACCATGTGGCCTAGGGTGTACTTCACACAATGAGAGAGAAACAGGCACACAGAATATTTCACCCAGGGGGAGTAAAGACCCAAAAGCAAAGGGGCACCCAATTTGCTTCCCCCTTTAGAGTCTGGTAGATCATGTGACCAGTTGAAGCTGATCAGGAATCTTAACAGGTGGGTGAAAATATACTCAGATAAGCTTGGGAAGCCTGGGAAGTTTGTATCCAAGGACAGCAGAGAAGGTGAAGAATTGGTTCTCTACCCCATGAATAGAATCCTAGGGAGACTGCTGAAGGTCAAACTCCAAGCAGAAATCTGCAACTGCCCAGTCATAGGGTTGTGTTGATCTACTTCTCCAGAAGAAACAAACCAACAAAGCCTTTGGGGCCTGATTAGACCTAAGCCCCATCTGCCAAAAGTCCACTCATTGAATTCTGCAGTGGCTCCACCCTGGAGTGCATCCATCTTGTGCTGACAAAACTCCAACTGACAGTACTTCCCGTCCCATCCTACCTCATACTGGTGAGAAGAGAAGTTGAGACTTATATGAATCAGCTTTGTCTTAGGACACTCCAACTGGCAGCTTGGTGAATAACATGAAAATAGGAAGGTGTTAACAACCCTTAGCCCTTGCTTTTGCTCTCAGTACATTGCTCAAGAAAAAACAAAAAGAAAGACAGTTGAGCATAGACAGTGATCATCTATTCTTATTGACAATTTTGACCTCCTCAGTGGAAATAATTCCATCATTTTTATTAAAAAACTTTTCTTTCTCTCTCCCATTTTTTTGTTTTTAAAATTATAAACTCCGTTCTACCTTCCTATCACATTTTCTTTTCTCTTAATGAACTGTATTATCAACATCATTTTTTAAAATAATTTTTAGTTGCATGTGCACACAATATCTTTATTTAATTTTATGTGGTGCCGAGGATGGAACCCAGTGCCTCACACATGTGAGATAAGCCCTTTACCACTGAGCTACAGCCCCAGCCCTATATTTACCATCTTTTAGCACTAATTGGTTTATAAAGCTCCCCCACCATTAATACTGTTGCAATTATTACTGCTGTGGATGATTCAGTTGACACCTGTTGTTTGCTTTAATGGCAGATATAGCTCATTGTCATGTGTTGCTTTTGCTGTTGGCATCTGCTGAGCCCCTACCATTTCTGTTTTTTTGTGGCAATTAACATTGTAGATGTTACAGTAGGAACCAGGTATTTAGTTTACTTCTGTATATTGTTTGCCTTGGCTGATGCTATTGTTTCCCCTTATTCTGTGAGGTGCTAAGAACCTACAGGGATACTGCAGGTTCACAGGGTAGAAACTCTGCTGCTGAACTAAACTCAACCAAAAGACAGCAGAGCTTGCTCCACACACAAATTGATGGCACTCAATCTTCAGCTGTACTTTAACACAAAGAAAAGAATAGACAAAAAAAAAACCAAACTAACAACCAGGCCCCAGGAGAAATGGTTAGGAGTGGGCCCCAGATCCCACTTATGGAAATCCATGGTTATAGCAAAAAGAGAGAAATAACACCAAGCCTGTGAATATCACATCTATGAGGGGGTCTCAATCTAGATCACTCTAGGATACTTTAGAAGTAAACACTATACGCTGGAAAGGCCCACCCACCAGAGTAGAAGAGAAACCACTTCCAAGAGATGCATAAAAACCAACACAGGAATATAAGAAATATGAAAAAAAAAGCTAACACAACACCACCTATAGTTCATAATTCACCAGCAAATGATCCCCCAAATATTGAAGTGGATGAAACATCAGATAAGGATTTCAAAAGAATCATTATAAGAATGATAAATGAGCCAGGTGCAGTGGCCTGTGATCCCAGTGACTTGGGGGGCTGAGGTAGGAGGATCAAGAATTGAAAGTCAACCTCAAAAAAAGTGAAGCTCTAAGCAACTCAGTGAGACCCTATCTCTAAATAAAATACAAAATAGGGTTGGGGGTGTGGCTCAATGGTCAAGTTCCCCTGAGTTCAATCCCCAGTAACAAAATAAATAAATTAACAAATAAAAATAAACTAAAAATAAATCAATGAATTCCAAGAGAACACAGAAAAAAAAAACTGAATGAAGGAAGTTAGCACAGAATATGAATGAGAAATTCAATAAGGAGATTGAAATATTGAAATAGAACCAAATAGAAATCTTAGAAATGAAAAACACAATAAACAGAATTCAGCTGAAAGTTTCTGAAGGACTAGACCATGCTGAAGACAGAGTCTCAGAGTTGGGTGACAAAGTGGCCTGACTTGAATATCCAGACAGTATTAAAGGCAGGGGTGGCGGGGGGAACAACCATGATCAGAATAAACAAGAACTTCAGAGCAACATGAAGAGACCAAATTTAAGAATCATTGAAACTGAGGAGGGCTGTGAGAAGTGGGCTAATGGAATGGAAAAACTCTTCAGGAAAATAATAACAGAAAAATTTCCAAACCTTCAGAATGAGATGGACACCCAGACATAGGAGGCATGTAGACAAGATAAAAAAAAAAAGGACCTTTCAATGACACAATAATTAAAATGCCTAACATACAGAACAAGAATACCCTTTAAAAGCCTCAAGAGAAAAATGACAGGACACATTCAGAGGCAAGCCTATCAGAATCACTTCTGATTTCTCAACACATACTCTACAAGCCAGGAGTGCTGGAAACTATGTGTTCCAAGTCCCAAAATAAAATAACTGTTAACCAAGATGGTTATATCTAACAAAGGTATCATTCAAAATCAAAATGAAATAAAAAACTTTCAAGCTAAAGCATATATTTAAAAAATTCATGACAACTAAACTGACAGTACAGAACTTAATGAAATACTGCACAAAGAAGGAATAAAAAAATAAACTTCATTCATACATTGCTGGTGGGACTGAAATTAGTGCAACCACTCTGGAAAGCAGAATGGAGATTCCCCAGAAAACCTGGAATGGAACCACCATTTGATCCAGTTTTCCCAATCCTTGTCATATATCCAAAGGACTTAAAATCAGCATAATATAGTGACATGACCACATCAATGTTCACAGCAGCTTAATTCACAATAGCTAAGCTATGGAACCAATGAGGTGCCCTTCAACAGATGAATGGATAAAGAAAATGTGGTATATATACACAATGGAATATTACTCAGCCATAAAGAAGAATGCAATTATGGCATTACTGGTAAATGGATGGAATTAGAGATTATCATGCTAAGTGAAATAAGCTAATCCCTAAAAAACAAAGACCAAATGTTCTCTCTTATATGTAGATGCTGACTCACAATAGGCAGGGAAGGGAGGAGTGGAGATTCATTGGATTGGATGGGGGGGGCAGGTAACAGGGGAGCATGGGGAATGGGGATGGGAAAGACAATAGAATGAACTGGGCAGAGCTTTCCTATGTTCATATATGAATACAAGACCAGCATAAACCCACATCATGTACAACCACAAGAATGGGAAGTTATGCTTCATGTATGTATGATACGTCAAAAATACATTCTACTGTCATGTAAAACTAAAAAGAACAAACATTAATAAATAAAAAATAAAAATAAAAATGAACTTCAGTCCACACAAAAGAACAAATCTCATTTGAAGAGCAGGTAAGCAAATGAAAAACAGGACCAAATTAAATATGATATATAAAATGGCAGGAATTAACATCTCTCAATAATTATATTGAGTGAATAGTCTCAACTTCCAATTAAAACACATAGTCTGGCAGAATGATCGAAAAACAAGACCCAACTAAATTCCGTTTGCATGTGACACACCTTACAGGCAAAGACAGTCACAGGTTGAAAATGAAAGGCTAGAAACTTATATGCCATGCAAATGGAGTCCCAAAACAAGCAGGAGTAGCTATTCTCATATCTGACAAAGATGATTTCACACCAAAACCAATCAGAAGATACAAAGAAGGTCACTTCATATTGGTAAAGGGAATAATCCAACAAGAAGATATAATGAATTACATAAAAGAGACACTCAAATTGAAAACACAGATATATGCCATTACAATAATACTGGGGGATTTCAATACATGTCTCTTACCATTATAAAACTCATACAGACAAACTCAATAAAGACTCATTATACCTGAAAACATTAGAAATCAAATGAATCTATAGAATATTTCATCCAAAAATGGCTGAATACACTTTCTTCTTAGTGGCTCTTGAAACCTTCTTCAAAATAGATCACACATTAGGCAACAAACCAATTCTTAGAAAATACAAGAAACTTGATATAATTCCTTGCGTTTTATTAGATCATAATGGAATGAAATTAGAATTCAACATGACAAAACCCTACAGAAACTATATAAGCACATAGAGTTTGAAAATGTTTAATGGGTAATAGAAGAAATCAAGGGATAAATTTAAAAATTCTAAAACTCAAATGAGAATAGTGATATAATATACCAGGACCTCTGGGACACTATGAAGGCAGTTCTATGAGGAAAAATTATTGCTATGAGTGCCTGTGTAAGAAAATCAAAATGATATCAAGTAAACACATTAAAGATGCATCTCAAGGCCCTTGAAAAAGAACAAACCAATTCTAAAATCAACAGAAGTAAGGAAATAATTAAGAACAGAGCCAAAAATCAATGAACTTGAGAAAAAAAATACAATGGATCAATGAGATGAAGAGTTGGTTTTTAGGTTCTTAGAAAAGATACACAAGATTGATAAACCCTTAGCCAAAGTAATGGAAAGAAAAAGAGAGAAAACCCAAATTAATAAAATGGGAGATGGAGAAGGAGAAATCACCACAGACATCTCAGAAATCCAGCAGATCATTAGGGACTATGTTGAAAATTTTTACTCCAATAAAATGGAAAACTTAGAAGAAATGGATACATTTATAGACATATGCCATCTGCCAAAACTGAATCAAGAGAACACAGATAACCTAAACAGAACAATAATTTGTAATGAGATACAAGCAGTAATAAAAAAGCCTTTCAATGAAGAAAAGCTTACAACTGGATGCATTCTCAGCTGAATTCTACCAATCTTTAAAAAATAATGCCAAAATACAAAAGCCAAATGTTTTCTCTGCTAATTGGATGCTGAGGAGGGTGGGGGAGGGAGATAAAGGAAGAATGGAGGAACTTTGGATTATGTAGAGGGAAATGAGGGGAGGGGAGGAGGCAGGAGGAAGAAAAGATGGTGGAATAAAACAAACATCATCACCTTAATACCCTATATACGTGTATGATCACACAAATGGTATGTGTCGTGTACAACCAGAGAAATGAAAAGCTGTACTCCATTTGTGTACAATGAATCAAAATGCATTCTGCTGTCATGTATAACTAAATAGAATAAATTATTAAAAAAATTTTAAGGAGACTATAATTTGAAGACTAACTTAAATACTAATGTCTGGAATCCTTCCACTAATGTTTTTATAAATGTTATGTTAAAGCCAACAGAAAAAAAAATAATGCCAATACACCTCAAATTATTCCATGAAATAAAAAGGGATGGGACAATTCCAAATTCATTCTATGGAGTCAATATCACACTCATACCAAAACCAGATAAGGACACATCAAGGAAAGAAAACTAAAGACTAACATCCTTGGTGAACTTAAATATAAAAATGCTCATAAAACATTTGCAAATCATCCTCAACAACATATTAAGAAGACTGTACACCATGTCCAAGTTGGTTTATTCCAGAAGTGTGAAGATGATTTCACATATGCAAATAAATAAATCTAATTCATTACATAAACAGAATTAGTACAAAAATCACTTAATCATCTCCATAGATGCAGAAAATGCCTTTGACATAATTTAGTACTCATTCATTATAAAAAACACTGAAGAAACTAGGATTAGAAGAAACCTACCTCAACCTCATAAAGGCTATATATGAAGAACCCAAAACCAATTTCATAGTAAATGGAAAGACTAAAAGCATTTCCTTTAAAATCTGGGACAAGATAAGGGTGTCCACTCCGACCACACCTGTTTAAGACAGTGCTAGAAATTCTAGCCAGAACAATCAAGCAAGCTAAAGAAATGAAAGGGATAAAAATAGGAAAGGAAGAAATCAAATTATTACCATTTCTAGATAATATGATCCTATGCATACTATACCTAGACCCAAAAACTTTCCACCAAAAGACAGAATAAACAAATTTAGAAAAAATAGTAGGATACAAAATCAGCCTACAAAAATCAATATGAACAATGAACCTGTAAAGAAAGAAATCAGAAAAACAATTCAATTCACAATAGCCTCAAAAAATAAAATAGGAATAAATCTAAATAAGGAGGTGAAAGACCTATACAATGTAAACTACAAAACACTGAAGAAAGAAATTAAAGACCTCAGAAGACGAAAAGATCTCCCATATTCATAAATAGGCAGAATTAATATTGTCAAAATAGCCATACTGCCAAAAGCAATATATGAATTCAATGTAATCACCATCAAAATAGCAATGGCATTCTTCACAGAACTAGAAAAAACAGTCCTAAAATTCATTTGGAAGAATAAAAGACCCAGAACAGCCAAAGCAATTTTAAGTCAAAAAAGCAGTACTGCAGGTATCACAACACCTCACTCCAAATTGCACTACAGAGCTATAGTAATAACTGTATCATACATAAAACCAGACACATCGACCAATGATACAGAACAGAAGACAGAGACAAACTCACACAGGTACAACCATTTGATCCGTAACAAAGGAGACAAAAACATATACTGGAGAAAAGATCATCTTGTTTTTGGTAATTTTTTGTTTGTTCTAATTAGTTATACATGACAGTAGAATGCACTTTGACACATCATACATATATGGAGTGTAATTTCTCATTCTTCTGGTTGTACATGATGTAGAATCACACAGGTCGTGTAGTCACATATATACATAGGGTAACAATGTCAGATTCATTCTACTATCCTTCCTACTCACATATCCCTCCCCTCCCTTTAGTCCCCTTTACCTAGTCCAAAGTAATTCTATTCTTCATTAGTCCCCTACCCCTTATTGTGAATTAGCATCTGCATATCAACCTAGATGTCCTTCAACAGATGAATGGATAAGAAAATGTGGTATATGTACACAATCAAATTTTACTCAGCCTTAAAGAAAAATTAAATTGTTATTTGCAGGAAAATGGATGGAACTAGAGACCATCTTGTTAAGTGAAATAAGTTGAATTCAGAAGGTCAGTGATCTTATATTACCTCTCATATGCAGAAGCTAGAGAGAGAAAGAAAGAAAAGAAAGGTGGAAGTGAATCTCATTAAAATCAAAGGGAGATCAGCAGAAAAAAGGGACCAAGGAGCAGGGATGGAGAAGGAAGGGGGAAGTGTTGGGGAGTGTTATTGGTCAAATTATGTTGTTATAATGTGTGCATAGATGAATATGCAACAACAAATCCCATCAATACGTATAACTATAATGCACCAATAAAAAATGTGGGAAAGAAAACAGTGTTTCTCTTTGTGCTTTATCACATACCTTGATTCCCTTCTGAATTTACTACATGAACTTATCAAATTAATATTTATTTGTGTATTAGTTATTAATTTCCTTCAATAGCATGCAAATTATTTAGGAAGAAGAACTTTGTTTTACTTACTGCTCTATGCCCTCAGTGTCTGCTATATTCACTGCTCTTTATACCTAATATCTAGAACATACAAGATAAGAATTATTTAGGAAAAAGTATCAAGTCAAAGTGATGAAGTTCATAGATTCTCTACGTCTACAGATTTTTGCTACTTTATTAATTTTTCTGCCTCTTATCCTGGTATTTATTTCCATGTGCCACTTTAACTGGGTGCTTACCTCTCACATGGTGTAGAAAGACTACCCTTAGTCATCATAAATAAAACTTCTCTTCCCATATATCATCTGAACAAGTAACTCATTTGAAATTAGTATATTTAAGGCACAGTGGATTAAATTCTCTTTTAAAAATTCTACATTGAAGACTCTGTCTATGCCTAAGCTTTTGTAGCATTTAGGGAAACTTTATTTTGATTTAGGTATCAAAGTAAAAACTTTTTCCTCATGCTACCCTGAATTATTCTGAATGTTAAGAGCTACAGTTTCTTCTACTATAACAGAGCATATTAGTAGCTTCCATTGGTTGATATCTTTTTTTTAGTTTTACTTTTTTAAAAAAAAATTGTTCTAATTAGTTATGCATGATAAGAGAATGCATTTTGACACATCATACATAAGTGGAGGACAATTTCTCATTCTTCTGGTTGTACCTGATGTAGAATCACACCAGTTGGGTAATCACATATGTACATAGGATAATAATGTCAGATTCATTCTACTATCCTTCCTCCCCACATAGCCCCTCCTCTCCCTTTATTCCCCTCTGCTTAATCCAAAGTACCTGTGTTCTTCCCCTACCACCTTATTATGAATTAGCATCGACATAGCAGAGAAAACACTTGGCCTTTGTTTTGGGGGAATTGGCTTATTTTGCTTAGCATGATATTTTCCATTGGTTGATTTCTGATAGTCAATTCTAGCCAATCAATAGGAGAGGATCACTTGGGGATGTGGTGGTTGGGAAATAAAGTACATTATTTATGCAGATGCCTATATCTATTTGGGCCACATTCTCATTAAAAATACTGAGCATATGATAGAATGCAGCTTTGTCCAATCTGAGTTAATCAAGGTTGCAACTGGACCTCTCACACTGAACTCCAGGCGTGGAAACTACAATAAGTAGGGAGAGATGGGGGGGTGGGCAGAAAAAAATGAAATAAGAAAGCTCTGGCTGTCTGTAGATAAGACAGGAGGATCCCAGACTACTTGGAAAAGATGCTAGGCCTCAACTGGGATTTGATATCTAATAGAGTAGATTTTCTAATACATCTAGAATTTTTAAAACAGTCCACTATGGCTAGTATTTAACAACATATTGATTCTTTC
The DNA here is from genome assembly GCA_020662805.1 of Glaucomys volans. NCBI lineage: Eukaryota > Metazoa > Chordata > Mammalia > Rodentia > Sciuridae > Glaucomys > Glaucomys volans. The sequence continues at coordinate 38,442 of JAJEJO010000921.1, forward strand.
TCTAAATGAATGATGAGGTGTGAAACTGGTATAGTAATGCCATCCTGTGCTCAAGTATGGAAACCATCTGCAAATTTGTGTTATCTTGGCTTTCAACATACTTAGCTTGTTTTAATGATGATACCATGGGACATTTCCAAATACTTCAATGTATATAGGGTTTGTTAGCAAACCCCAATGATCTGTTCACCCCTGGAACAAGTTCAGCCTAAAAATTTAGCCTTCTAAATCTAACAAAAAGTCAAATTATGGAGACTCATATAAGCTAAGCAAATGAAGCTTTTATTTCTGCTTTGAATTCTCAAATTTATAATGTATTTTTCCTATACAATTCAATCACAGTAATTTTTACAAAGTATCAAATTTGAGGTATATTCAAAACAAATACCACCTTAATTCATGATGTAAGAAACCTGAAATAGTAAACCTGCTTCATCACTATAATTGACATTTTAAGATAATTAAATATTATTATTTCTACTGAAAGTCAACTGAGAACTAAAAATACCAATTAAATGCCATTTTATTTTGTCAAATAATAATTGTATTCACAAACACCATGCAGATATTGGCAGCTCTTCTGCACACCCTTTATTATATATTGTATTGAAACTTAAATATTCATAGTATTTGGTAAGTCATCCACTCTGAAAATATGTTGGAAAGCAAAGTTGAGAGCAGAATGTAATATAAACTGTTCCTTAAAATTAGGAAAACAATACTGCACATAAAAAGACTGGTGACTAACAGCTGGCCTTGCAAAGCCAGAGTGAAAAACGGAGTCTTCCACTCTGGATCAGGTGGCATGAGTGCTGAGCTTTGTGCTTTTCATTAGAATCAGCAGGGAAAGAGCTGAAGAACACCCATCCTGTGAGACGTATGTATTGACCTCAAAGGGTGAAATGCAGGGCACTATTTATTCAGGTGAAAAAATACAAAGCTTTGCATGTTGTTCAGCAGTGATCAAACAAAGAAGATTCCAAAGAATGTACTGCATGTGTGACTTTCAGAACTCAACTGCTGTATTTCCAATATGAAATGGTAAGTCAGAATCACCAAAACTTTAAAGATCAGTGACAATTTTCTCAAAAAAAACTTTCAAAGACACAATTTAAGGAGATAGTAGATGGTACAGCTAGGGTTTGAAAATAAGAAATATGGAGTTTTAATAAAAAGAAAGGAGAGAGAAGCACATTCCACAGAAATGAAATGGAACAAGCTCATGAAAGGTGAAATAATAATATCAGAACTCTAGTGATGGGACTAACTTGATTGGGTAGAGACTCACACTGAAGAGCAGGAGAGAGAGTTGATGGGTAGGCTGGGCCAGATGGTAGAATGACCTGAGAGTCCAGCTGAGGGATCAGGTTTTATTTTAGATGTAAAATAATTTTCTAAGGAGAAGCATGACTTTTACAAAGTATGTTTCATTGGGATTTATAAAACTGATAATTATGAGTATGTTTGAGGGGTAATTCTAATTCAAAAGCTATGGCAATAAAGGAATAAGTATATAAAGAACTTTACTTGGATAGTTTCAGTCAGAAATGTAAAAAAAAGTATCACACCAGGCAAATGTTCTCCAATGTGCTACAGCAAGGTTGGAGATCAGAGGGAATTTGTCCATATTTTCATTTCTTTGGGGCAGATGCTTCATGCCATAGTAGAAGTCTGGGCTCAGGAAAGGTCATCTTCCTGGTTAATATCAAAGATATGATTTATACTTATATTCTTTCAGAATCTCTTTGCCCTTGGAATTAGGAGTTTACCAGGTCCTGCCCCTGCCAGGGTACCATACCTCACAGTTACTCAATAGAAAACATACAAAATAGTGAGAGCTGGGGCATTTTTTCTATATCTATAACTGATGACAAAATATTTTCTTCACATGCATTCATGAACTGAAGAAATATTTAATTCTCAATATTTTTAAGAAGTCAAAGAACCATATTTGCAACATAAATACAAACATTTTTATAATGTAGCCTTAAAAAGGAGGCAAAAGAAAAGTACAAAAATTTAGAGAAGCAAATGAATAACTAAAGGGTAGAAGGTTGTGCACTTTACTAGATAGGCAGTAATCTAAAACATTCTCTTGGTTTGATTCTAACAGCATTAAAACAAACCTTTCATCAAAGTTGGCAGGGATTTATTTAATCTTAACATGTAGGCTGTATTTGGTTGGTAAGTGCAAATTTGCAATTAAATTGTGAAAATGGTTCTTAGCATGTTACCTCTGGGGTCCTTTTTCCAACTTAGTTCCCACAAGAAGATGAAAAATATTAAGAACCTGAATCATTTGGTATGACTTCTGCCAGATACACTATGTAGATCCCATGGCAGGCATATTTAATGAGGGAGTCAATTGCTGCCTCAGTTCTAATTTGGCCTTTCCCAGTGTCCAATATGTTTCTCTCAAATGAACTGGTCCATGGGGAGCTTCAAAAAGTCAGGGTGTGTGAAGAGAAGAAACAGGAAAAAATTCAGTATTATGACAGTTTTCTGCAAGTTTCATTTTTTATGAAGTTATGTCAATTGAATTCTATGATTTAAATTAACCAGAGCATAGGCACCTTAATTAATCAAAAACTTTCACTTAATACCAAACACACACACACACACACACACACACACACACACACTGCCATTCCACTGTGGAATAACATATTTCTGCATTGTGCTGCATATGGTCCAAATTAGCACCTGCATAGTTCAGTTATTAAATGAAAAACAGCTCTTTACTTGACCTATAGAGTTTTTGTATACAAGAACCTATCCAACACCATTATGTCTTCCCTTATCAGATGTGTGTGGTATGACATAATGAATGTAACACTTCAGTGCAATTGGCAAGATTTCAATTCCCAAGCACAGGGTCAGATTTCCCTGCTCATTGTTTTGAAAGCAGACATTGTGCATTGGGTAGCTAATGTTGAAGCCCTGGATTTTTTCCCTCAGAGATCTCAAACCAAACCTGATAAACTAGTAACCTAAATTTAATAAAGGTCTGAAAATGTATTAATTGAACACAAGCTTCTTAAATAAGTGCTGAAAACGTCAAAGAAATTAGGTGAATGTGTGCGCCCAACCCAAGAGTCTCTTTGATCTGAAAATTTTTTAAAGAAGATGGTATTGCATAGAATATTAAATTTTGACTTTAGGATTACATTTCTTGTTTGTTGCCTTCATAAAGCAACATCTTGATCCAAATTTTAGATGATTTTCAAATAATTTTAGATTCTATTTAATTACACAAAATAATACAGGTCAATATAATTATACTATTAAGTGACCATCACTATTCATTTCTATTGATTAAAATAAGTTTGCTGTCCTTTAAATTGGTAGAAACATAATATATATCCACGTGTGTCTAAAGTGCCTGAGATTAATGGACAGAGAAAAACAGATTTGAAATTGTAAACAGGCATAAGAGAATATAAGGAAAGATTTACATTTACTTATGCATATGATTTTATGATATAAAATATTAGTATTCCTGACAAATAATGCCTAAACTTTTATCAACTGAGTAAAGAACAAGGAAACAGATTTCAGTTAGAATAGAAACAGTCTAGTGAAGATAACATAGTGACTTCCTGATTCTAATGAATTAAACCATCATGTAATTGGTAGAAAGGTTTTAAAAACAGACATTTTAGTGTAAATAGCAGAAACAAAATCAAACAAACATACTGAACAGTTTAAGATGCTCCTAAATGAGGAACAATGGTTATGTATACCTGGAAGCTTAAATTCTGATTAAGCAGCTGTAGAACCAATAAAACATAACTGATTTGGTAATTTAGAAATGGGCAACTACAGTAAGTAAGGACAGTGTGTGGAAGACAATCCTCGAAATAACTAGAATGTCAGTTTAGAAAGAGAAATTTTAAAATAGGTTTGAATTCTCTGAAATCCTAAAAGTTGTAAAAACATGTTCTTATTGGCCAAATATGAAGATACCAGAACTAATGTGTACTACTTGAAACTTAAAAAAAAAAGTTTTACAATACAGAAAGGCAAATGCACCAGATTTCCATACCCCAAAACAGCTTAAGCAAATATTTATTGAGCATCTGCTATGAATAAGATATACTGTAAATAGTACATGCTCAATAAATATTTCAGAATTTGATTATACCTCAATTCAATTATATCTTCAGAAACACAAAAACTGTACACAGTTAAACATGATATAATGTTATTGGTTGCCAACGCAGGTGCTACTTCTATTTTCCAAAACTGGCATTATAAAAAGATTCCAAAATGCTTACTTTAAGCAATTAAATTGAATTGTAAACATATGGAACTCATTAACTTTAAAATTCAAGCTAAAAATGTAAATGTAAACACATTCAAGAGATATTACACTAAATTCAATGTTGATAGACCCATAATAGGCTAGTGAAAGAAGGTAGAGACTTCTTAGGTATTCCTGTAAGTTTTATGTTACTAAATAAGTACCAATCTTTCCAAATAAACATCCCTTGGAAGTAACAAAATAAGAAAGTATTAGATCAAATAACCAAAGGGAACTTGTGTAGGGTATTTGCCTTCCTGAAAATTTAATGTTAGTCATTAGATTTTGGTATCAAGAAAAATGCCTATGGAGATTTAAGAGTTGAATGAAAATATTAATCTCTATATAGAAGAGAACATATTAAGAAACCTTTGGAGACATCTCTAGCCTTGTGAATCTATCCTTTACAGGGGCTTCACATTTACATTGCATTTTTCAGAGTCCTTCCCTTCTAACCACCATCATCCCTCCAGTCAAATTCTAGTAAAACCATCCTCCTGTTATCTATGTGATAGAGGTGATAGAAAAAGAATTTGACAAAATCTGTGGACCAGATGAATTAAAAATAGACTGAATGAGAGGTAATTCACAGCCCATAAATCAACTGCCATCATAGGATGCTGAATGATGAACTCATATGGCATAGGGAAAGCTTTCTGGCAAAGGACCTCAGAGCTCCGTGCTTGGTACCAATCTGTTCAACATGTTTATGAAGAATTTTGATAATGTATTTCAGGTACTATCTAATGGCAGGTTCCATGAGGTAGGAGGATGGTTTAATATGTAGGATTACAGAAACAAGACTGGAAGGATCCCACCATATCAGAAACATGATGTGAAATGTGAATATGAAAATCTAAGACAACAGGCATAACACCATGCCTTTGGTCGAAATTAAGGGTGGGGAGACATACCCAATTTAAAAAGCAGTGCAAATGCAACATTCAGGAGAGGGAGTTAAACTTGTAAGTCTTTGTCCCTCATCTATGTGATAGAGGCAATAGTAAGGCTGTTACAAAGAACAAATGTGCAGTGCATATAGAATGCACTGTGCTTAGCATTTAAGAAGGGCTTGAATTTTAGCTACTAATTTATTAATACATAATGGAAAGAATAATTGAAATCTACCAAAAATCTCATTGTGACTTCAAGGCAAACTAACAAAATAAAACACAACAACAAATACCATGTGCTGTTCTATAGGACACACTGCTTCTCTTCTAATCATTTAAATTGTATTACTATTAAGAATGTGAGATGTTGGTCATATTTCAAATCCTTTTAGGAGAAAAAGGGGCAACAATTTGGAGAGTAGAAACATGGACTTTGAACTGAGAGAGATCAGTTATGTCACTATAACCACTCTGCATTGGGGACTGTTACTTGAGATTCCCGTGCCTCAGTTTCCTCCTCTGTAAAATGGGAATGATAATGATAGCTAAATCACAGAGTTGTCAGGGGAATTTCAGAGATAAAATGACAACACTTTTAACATGAGTCTGGTTCATAGAAAGTGCCCAATAAGTTTATGTATTATTAATAATGTGTGCTTATCATCTAAATTAAATAATTTAAACTGAGGAAGAACTAGAGAGACCTTTGGTAATACTTTGTGTATCTTCATAGTAGGTCTTGGTGTTCAACTCAAAGAAATAACCAATGGGTGAATGAATATATATATTTTTATACCAATTTAATGAAGTTAAATTTTCATTATATATAAGATAGGCAATGGGAATGCTTTATTCCAGTGCTTAAAGCTCACAGGATAGATTATTGACAAAAGATTGAATAGTTTCCACATTTCATGGACTTTGAAAATGTCTCCTATGACTAATAATTTATTTTTATGAAAATCTTGTATTGAAGCTGTAATGGTTAATTTGAATTGTCAACTTGACTGGATTAAGAGATGCTGATGATTAAGAGGCCTCTGTGTGTGTCAATAAGGATGTGTCTAGGAATAATGGGAATGTGGGAGAGTGAACTGAAGTATAGCTCCTCCCTATGCATGGGCAGCACCACCCAATAGGATGCAATAAATGTTGGAAGAACAAGGAAGTAGATGCAGATGCAAGCTCAGCTCCTCTTGAACAGGTTCTTGATCGCTTCTTTGATCATCTGAGGATATTGGACTCTCGCTTCTTCACTCTTCCAGTGAAGACACTCTGCCAGTGATTCTCCAGGTAGTTTCCAGAAGCCTTGGTCTTGGATTAGGATAGCACTGTTGATCCTTCCTGTTCTAGAGCTTCTGCCTCTTGGTCTGAGCAGCTGCATGTTCTTCCAGCTCTCCAGGTGCAGAAAGCCATTGTAGACTACCCAGCTTGTGGTTGTGTAAGCCAATCTAAAAGATCCTCTTTTCATAATCATACTTCCTGTTGAACAGATACTCATTGAATGCTAACTTCCTGATCTTTTTCTTTCTGCTTCTTGATTGTCATGTCCTAAGCTACTTTCCTCCATCATGCTTTTCTGCCATCATATTCTACCTCCCCTCCAACCCTGAGGAATGGAGCTGGATGTCTGTGGACTAAGAACTCTGAAACTTTGAGCCCCAAATAAACTTTTTCTCCTAAAATAAATGCTAACTTCATGTCAGGATTAGTATTGGGAAAACTATAAAATAGCAGTTCTTCATAATTGAGCTTTCCTAATTCTTTCATGCTAACCTCTCTGTACAACAGAGTTCTTCTTATTTTTGCTTGAAATAGAAACTAATATCTGTTAAATTGTTAATATCTGAAAAGTCTGATTCCTTGACTATTTTATACATATTAACTTTTATCAAGAACAGAAATCCAAAAGCAGAGCGCTGAACCTGTCAACCTAGGTTATCTAATGCAGTTCTTCAAAATTCATCCTGCTATGCAGTCATTTATAAATCTACCTACCTGTTTTATCCACCTAACACAGGATCTTAGAATGTAGGATTAAAACCACTGCATTTGAGACATTCACTTACTAAGCTCATAAATCAAAGTAAAATAAAGTAGAAGATAAGATTAGAGTGGTTTAAGGACATTGAGGATTACTGGAATATTAAAGTGATGTTATTCATTTCTCTTCATTTTCCTTGCAGTTGGGCAAGAAGAAAGTCAGGAAACTGAAGAGAGGAAGTTTTTTAAATAGATGAAATGTATTTAATTTCCCCAAATATCCTTCATATATTTGGAGTAAACAAAGAATATTAATAATTTGAACAATTATATTTGTCAGTCAGGCAGCTCAAGTTCATTTTTAAAGTACTTTGCTTTAGATTAAAATGCAATCTCTGCATTTCTGAACCTTTCATAACCAAAAATTAAAAAAAAAAAACTTCACCATGACCAAGTAGAATTCATTCCAGGAATGCAAGGATGGTTCAATATATGCAAGTCAATAAACATAATACACCATATCAATGTGATGAAAAACAAAAACCATGATCATCTCAATACATACAGAAAGGGCTTTTGATAAAATCCAACACCACTTCATGATAAAAATGCTGAATCAATTAGGTGTAGAAGGAACATTCCTCAACTTAATAAAGGCAACAGTTAACCTTACATTGAATGGGGGAAAAGCTGAAAGCTTTCTCTCTAAGGTCTGGAACAAAACAAAGATGGCTGTATTCATATCTTTACCCAATATGGTTCTGGAAGTCCTAGCCACAGCAATTGGCAAGAGAAGGAGATAAAGAACATCCAAGTTGGAAAAATAAGTCAAACTGTCACTCTCTGGAGATGACATGATCTTATATAAGGAAAAACGCCAGGAGTTTATTTTAATATTAGAACTAATAAGTAAATTTAGAAAAAATTCAATATAATGTGTACACATAAAAGTCAGCAATATGCTACGCCAATAGCAAATTATCTGAAATAGAAATCATGAAAGCAATTCCATTTATAGTATTTTTTACACATAAATAAGATACTTTAAAATAACTTTAACCAAAAAGATGAAAAATCTCTACAATGAAAGTTACAAAATAGTGATGAAAAAAATTGAAATGACAAAAAAAAAATGGAAAGATATCCATGGTAATGGATTGGAAGAATCAATAATGTTAAAATGTCCATTCTACCCAAAGCAATCTACAGATTCAAAGTAACACCTATTAAACCAAAAATATTTTACAAAGAACTAGAGAAAAAAAAACCCTAAAATTTATATGGAACCACGAAAAAACCCTTAATAGTCAAACTCATCTTGAGCAAAAAGAACAAAAGAGGAAACATCACACTATCTGACTTAAAATATGCCACAAGGCTACAGTAATCAAAACAGTATGCAATTGTCATAAATTCAGACCCACAGAACAAAAGAACAGAATAGCCTAGAGTAGACCCATGCTTCTACAGTCAACTAATTTTTGACAAAAATGCTAACACACATAGGAGAAAGGGCAATGTTTCCAATAAATACTGTTGTAAAATGGGACATTCACACACAGAAGCATGAATTTGGACCCCTCTTTATTAGCAATTATAAAAATCATCTAAAAATGGATTGAAGACTTAAATGATTAAGACATGAAACTGAAACTACAATCAGAAAACATAAAGGAAGTAATCAAAAAACATAAAGGAATAAGCAATCAGAAAACATAAAGGCTATTGGAATAAGCAAGCATTTTTTGGACAAGACCCCAAAATTACAAAAAGCAGAAGCAAAAATACAGAAATGACATTATATCAAATTAAGAAGTTTCTGCACAGCAAGGAAAACAATCAATCAAGAGTGCAGAGACAACCTCTAGAATGGGATAAAATATTTGGATGTTACACATGTCAGGGGGTTCATATTCAAAATATCTAAGAAACTCCAAAACTCAATAAAAAAGAAAAAAGAACCCAAACCCAAAACCAAATAATCCAATTAAAAAGTGGTCAATAGACCTAACTATTCAATTCTCAAAAGAAGACACACAAATGGTTAATTGGTACATGAAAAAATGTTCAATGTTACTAATCATTTGGTAAATTCATGTCAAAACCACAAGGAGATATCAACTCACTCCAGTAAGAATGGCTATTGTGAAAAAGATGGAAGATAACAAGCACCAGCCAGGGTGTGGATAAAAGGGAAACCTTGTACACTGTAGATGGCAATGTCATGTAGTAGAGTCATTATAGGAAGCAGTATGGAAGTTCCTGAAAAAACTAAAAATGGAACTATCATATGATCCAGCAACCCCACTACTGAGTATATAGTCAAAGGAAATAAAATCATTATGCCAAAGGGACATCTGCATTCCCATGGTTATCGTAGTACTATACACCATAACTAAGAAATGGAAGTAACCTGTTTTCATCAACTGATGAATGGATAAGAAAAAATGTGAAACATATAATCCATGGTACACTATTTCAACATTTAAAAAAGAATGAAATCCTGTCATTTGCAAAAACATGGATAGAAGTGGAGATCATTGTGTTAAGTGAAATAAGCCAGGCAGAAAAAGACAAGTAACACATCATCTCACTCACATGGATCTAAATACGTTGATCTCACAGAAGTAATAGAATGGTGATTACCAGAGGTTGGGAAGGGTTGAGGGCAGAGGATATGGGGAAAGGTTGATCAATGGGCACAAAGTTGTACTCAAATAGGACTAAGAATTCCCAGTGTGCTATCCCATACAAGGGCAACTACAGATAACAATAATATAGTATACATTTCAAAAAGCTGGAAGAAAAGATTTTGGAAATTTTCACCATAAAGAAATGATAAATGAGGGGATAAATATGTTTAATCTGACTTAGACATTACACAATGCATGCACATATCAAAACACCATATTACCCAACTAATTTGTAAAAATTTATGTTCTTGCACATCAGATAAAAATAAATTTAATTCTAATAGAAAACTTTTCAAGCCCAGTTTTGGGATGATTGAGAGCATCTTTTAGAATTTTCTCTGATGGCTGTCAGGATGTTGTAGGAAAGTGTCTAGGAAACAGGCTTCATTACCTTTCTTTGCTGCATTCCAACAGTGTCCCCACTCAAAATTCTCAAAGTTGAAATATTAAAGATAAATAAGCATTTTCTAATCCCATCAATGAGATTTATGACTTCACAATAAAAATAAATGCATTAAGATTCAACCTGATACTTGTAATAGAACAGGGACCATTAAGTTGGGCAGTTGTTTCCACCTAATGATTAAAATGTGGTGTTGAGGACTGAACCCAGAGCCTAGCATATGACGCGAGAGTACTCTACTCTACTGTGGAGCTGCAACCCAGCTCTCCTTTGGTTATGAACAGTGTCCAAAAGCAGTTTCCTTCATAAAATATGCCACTGTACTTTTCAGAGACCCCTCCACTGCATCAGAGGTATACCCACCTTATAGTATCCTAATAATTCAATCTTTGCTATTTCAGTTCAGTTTCTGTCTTTAGCTATACAATCTACCAGGCATAAAGGTAAAAATCATGTAACTCTGTGTGAGCAAGTTACTAAACATCTGAACCTCCCATTTGTAAAACTGTAATAATACCTTCCATATAGATAACAACAATTTAAGATGTACAAAGGACTTAGAACAGTGTCAGGCTCACAGTAGGTAATTCATCTATTAGTAGTAGTATTGGGTTTCTCTTGTGCCAGAAAGCATTCTTGCATTACCAAGAGAAGAAGGAAGTCTTCAAGCCTTTCACTTGAAACCTGAATCCACCAGAATTGATGCATTCTTATTCCACCAAATGTAATCATGAGGTTTGTCCCACTGCTGACCACTATCTCCTGACTGCATCTTCATATATCACTTCAGTTAGCTTCCCACCCAAGGGAAAAGAGAAAAGACAAAGCTGTCTTTACTCCCACAATTTTCCTCAGTATGTCTTTCCAATAACTCTCTCATCTTCTCTTAGCAGGCTAGAGAGGAGAGAATTCCCTAGAGGAAGGAAGAATTTGTTCACTTTCTTTGTAAATTCTATCATCTAGCATCTACCTGCAGGGGATTGCAATACTTTTTGACTGTTTCCTTCAGTGTCCAGTCTTCAGTCAAATTCTGAGACAACAGTTTTAAATGTATTTAATATCCTATTAGAGACATCGCTAACAGAAGGATTAGAGAATAAGGAGCAAGACATTTTAATAGTTGGGTAGAAACAACTATCCAACTAATTGGTCCCTTTTCTATTACAAGCATCAGGTTTGATTCTTCATGGTTTTATTTTTCATTCTAAAGTTAAAAATCTCATGGGTGGGGGTGGTTCTCTTGTGTGCCTGACTCCTGTCTGCATACCTGAGTCCAACAAGTCTTTCATTTTTTGTTAACATTCTATCTCATCGACCTCTGGATGGATGGAACATTCACAAACATATACATATACAGAAGCCACAGCTGAGATTTCCTTGAACACAGGAAGAGATACACACAATACATGTTTAATAAGAGATAGATGCATCTTTCATAATGGGGAAGGAATTAAACCACTATTATGCTGAGTTGTCAGAAATTATGTTTTTCATAAAATGTTAGTTAGGACAAATCATAGAATACTCCATTTCAATATCTTCAGTGTAAAAATAAGTAAATTCAGGTTTGTAAATTTTAAATAGCTAGCTGATGATCACAGCTAGAGTTAGAACTGGGGTTTCCTAACTTCACTACTGATATGCCAAGGCTGCTTTCACTGCCTACCACTGTATTATTGTATTTTAATAGTTCAGATATTTTTTAATGTTTTAAAATGTGGTATGCTTCTGTGCTAAAAAAAAAGTTGAAATAACAATTGATTTTATTCTTATGACCTTTTGTGGCTGAGCAAGGAGAGAATTAAAAAGGTGATTAATAACTAAAATTCACAGTGAATCTCAAGGAACCAAAGAAACAGCTAAAACAATGTAGAAAAGGAAGAAAATTAAAGGTTTCACCCCTCCAGATTTCAAAACTTACTATAACGATACATTAATTAAAGTAGTATGGTAACTGCATAAGGATAGACATAGACAAATGAAATAGAAGAAAGGGCCCAGAAATATACCCTTGCTTATGTGGTCATTTTTTTTTCTTTTTTTGGTACTAGGGATTGAACCCAGGGGTGCTTAACTACTGAGCAGCATCCCCAGCCCATCTCATTTTTCATTTAGAGACTGTTTTCTTGCTAAGTTGCTTAGGGCCTAGCTAATTTGCTGAGGGGGGCTTTGAACTCTTAATTCTCCTGCTTCAGCATCCCAAGCAGCTGGGATTTCAGACATGTGCCACTCTGCCCAGCATGTGGTCAAATTTTTGACAAAGACCCCAAGACCATTTAGTGGGGTAAATGATAGTCTTTTCAACAAATGGTATTGGTAAAACTGGATATCCATGTGCAAAAAATGAAGTTGGATCCATACGTTAAGCTATGAATGAAAATGAACTCAAAATAGATCAAAGAGCTCAGCATAATTCCTAAAATTATTAAGCTTTTAGAGGAAAATACAGGGGAAAAGCCTCATGACATTGAGTTTGGTAATGATTTATTCTACATGATGCCAAAAGCATAGGCAATAAAAGAAAAACAGATAAATTGGAGTTTATTGAAAACTAAAAAAATTACCAATAAAAGGGAATTATCAACAGAGTAAAAAGTCAATTCATGGAACAAGAGAACATATTTGTAAATAATATATCTGATGAAGGATTAATATCCAGAATATATAAACAAATTCCTACATCTCATCGACATCAAAACAATATCAAAAATAAACAATCCAATTAAGATATAGGATATGGACTTGAGTAGACATTTTCTGAAGTAAGATACAGAAAATGTCAATAAGTGCATGAAAAGATGCTCATCACCACTAATAACTAGGAAAATATAAATAGAAAATAACAACTCACACCCACGAGGACGGCTACTAACAAAAAGAGAAAACAAAAGCCAAAACAGAAACTAACAAGTCTTGCAGAGGAGGTGTAGAAATTTGAATACCGTGCTTTGTTGATAAAATAGTGCAGCCACTGTGAAAATGGGATGGCAATTCCTCCAAAAATAAACATATAATTATCATATAATAAAGCAATCCCACCTCTGGGTATCTGCCCCAAATTACTGTGATCATGGATTGAAACAAATACGTGTACACCTATGCTCATCACAGCACATTCAGAATAGCCAATAGGTAGAAGTAACTTGAGCATCCAATGACTAAATACACAGGTAAACATAATGTGGTATACACAGAGGAAGGAATGTTATTCAGCCTTGAAAAAGGAAGGAAAGGTTGACACATTTTACAACATGGATAAACCTTGAAGACATTATGCTAAGTAAGCCAATCACACAAAAAAAATAATGTATGATTACTCTTTATGTAAGGTACCTAGAGTAGTCAAACGCATACAGGCAGAATGTAGAATGGTGATTCTCAGGCGCGGGGCTAGAGAGGAATAGAAGATTCTTGTTTAGTGGTATAGAGCTTTGTATCAAGATGATGAAAAGGAATGGATGTTGGAAACTACACAACAATCTGAATGTAGTTAGTGCCACTAAACTGTACATGTAAAAATAGTTAAAGTAGCAATATTTATGTACATTTTATCAGAATTTTAAAAACTGAGGTTCATAATTACATTCATATTTCAGCCTTAATCAAAGCCATTTATTCATTCGAAATATTTAAACTTATAAAGTTGAAAAAAATCCCATGAACAACTACAGAAATACAAAGAAAATAAATAAATTATCTCTTAAAGAAAACAAAATAACACAGGACAGTAACTATTCTCATGTAAATAAATAATTTCTAATATAAAAGTAAAATGAAAATACCAGAATACTATTATAGTTAAAAGAAGAGAGAGATAATTTCTGGTCAGGGTAGTTAGATACTGCTTCAGTGAGGAGGTAGCACTTGAGTGGTTTAGGAATGTTAAGATTATATTCACAGGAATGAGGCTAGGACACCTTTTGGGAGAAATTAACTTAGCAGAGGCAGGGCCAGAGGAAATGAAGTATGACAAAGGAAAGCAGTTCTGTTTGTCGTGCAGAGTAACATCATGTATGGGGTTTTCTCTGACTTTGTTGGTTGTTTTAATGCCCTCTAGACCTCCCTGACTAGTATTTTTGGTCTCAGAATCAGTACTAGCATGGCCTCTATGCTATGCACCCCACCCACCCTCTGTCTAGATTCCTAGCCAGGATTGTAGCCTCTTCACAGGACAAAACTGAGTGAAGTCAGGAAATTTTCATCTGAGATACTCTTACTATCCAGGGTCAAGACCATAGATTTTTTTTTATGTTTCCACCCTGGGTTGGTGCAGGGATAACCCTGAAACAAAGTACTCCCAGAACACAGCAAAGCCTTCTTTGCTTGCCATTCACCTACTTATCCACAGGACGCTTCCAAAACCCTTCTCAGCACTGGCCCAGCAGAAGAGAGAGAATTGAAAACATGATCCCTGATTGCAAGGTTCCCTCCTTATGTATGCATTGTATTTCAACAATCCCCTGAAACAGCCTTCTCTTTCATAAACTGTATTGAATAATCTTCCTCTGCTTCACAGATAAGCCTGAGAAGCAGAGCAGGATGGTCGGAGGAACTGCACGATTGAGTTTTCCAAGACTGAGTCTTAATTATGATGAATGTCAACAAGGACTTTAGAAATTCTCTTCAAAATTTGGGTTTCAAATTTTTACTGTGAAAGTTTCATGTAGAATATCAGAATATTATTCTTTTCCTTTTGGCATTGTCCTCATCCTCCAGGAACCATCTTTATCAAAGAGGGAGTCTTGTGTCTCATATACTCAGAAAAGCAGAAAATAAATGCTCATCACTATTTTTCAGTACATTATCTCAGTTGTAGAATAAACAAATGTGATATATCAGTGGCCATGGTGGAGAAGACACTGACATGAAAATATGCAAAGCATGCTCTAAGATCTGGCCTGAATATACTGACTTAAGTATCATTTGAAAGGAAATAAAAATCTGGCCGAGAGGTTGACTCTTCCTGTCAAGAGAATGAAGATAATAAAGGGGAGTGAAGAGGCAATAGATCTACATTGGAGATGTGATAGTAGAAGAGAAAATAATTAAAGCCACTTAGGCATAGTCTTAGATGCTAGAGAAAAACCCCTAAAATACAATATATCAGAAACCATCATAGGCAAACTTTAAAATTGAGGGTTGACTTCCAGTTGCAGGTAAGATGAAGTAGACTATTCCTCCCTAATTCTCCACCTTACACATGAAATCCTTTGGCAGAACATAACAAACATCTACTGCATAAGGTCTAGAGTAGTTGCCACATTTTGGAAGGAAGGAGTGAGAGGAAGACAAAAGCATATTTAAATGGGTGGTTCTTCTCCAATAAAGAGAAATACCAAAGGACGTGCTTTCAGGACCTTCTTAGGGATGGATTTGGAGAGGAGGTAGAGGAGGGTCTAGGCAGGGGATGCCTAGGAATAGGAGAAACTGTTTGGAGACCACTATATAAGTTGCTTACTGCTGTGCTCAACAAGGAAAGGGAAAACCCTCCAGAGGAGAGATCTGGATAATGCCATAGAGGCTGAGGAGGAATCTGTTTTTCTGGAAGGTATTTTGAATTGATTGCTGAGTGGGCAGTTTTGAGATCCTTTACCTGCATCCTTGAGCTCACCCCTTTCTGCAGGCCTCAGTTTTGAACAGTCTATGCATGCATTTATGCTCTTGCCTAAGCTGGAATAAGCAGAGAGCTCGTCTGTTAGCTTTTCTCTTCAAGGTCTTCTGCTGCATGTGCAGGACTCTCACTTCAGAACTGGAAGCAGCTGCTGCTGCTTGGAACACAGATGAAGTGATTGCTCTGATGAGATGGCTGAATGAGCGATGAGGACCAGAGTAAAGGTCTATGATCAATGCAAAATAAAATAAAGAGCATGACATTTAACTTGAAGGTTTGAGAGGAGGGTCACTTGTTCATTCTGGACAGAGAAGAGGAAACAGGTTTGTGAAGAAGTGGAGACAATTAAAATAAAAGGAAGGAAGGAAAAAGGGAAAGCTAATAAAAAGTTACTAAGTTTTAGCATTTTCCTAATTTACAAGGAAAATGTGAAAAGTGTCATATTATTTCACATATCTTTGACAAGAACAAATGACTATCATCAGCAACCAAAAATAGAATTAATAATTTGGAATGGTAACCATAAGAGATTAAGTAGAAATTTTGAAGAAAAATTGAAGCTGAAAAATTTTTCTAGCTTTTGTCAGAGATTGTTAGCAATATCCAAGATATTCAGGAAATAGTTTAAAATATATCTCCAAAGTCTCATAATAAGAGTCTGTCTTATTTAGTATCAAACTGCAACAATAATTTGTTCTGTATCAATTTTTTCGCAGTCTTAAAACTTGAATACAAACACAGACACAGCCAAGGAAGATGAAAATTACATTTTTTTTTCTTTTAATCTGAGTTGAGCATTGGTCTGTGCATATTTAAAATGATGTTGAACAATTTACTGCAGCTGCTCATTACGGGCAGATGAGAGGAAATCATTAAACAACTTGCAGCCACCAGACATCCACCTTCAACTATAAGAAGCAGCTCAAAGAGAGCAGGGAGAGGGTTTGCATCCCAATAAGTGGAGGAGGGTGACAAAGTGTAAGTTCCTTTGTGATATATGTGAATGGGTTTATAAAATGAAGCTGGCAGCTTTCCAGTTTTCCTCTTGAGGATTCATGTTTATAATTCCAGTAGCTAACACTCACATAATTACGATTTCAATTTCACTTTGAGAATATTGTTGGGCTTCTTTTGTGCCTGATCTTCTGAACAGCTGTGTCTTCAAGCTGAAGTGTCTACTAACTGTTTCAAACATTTTAGGAAAATAAATTGAGAATCATATCTGGGCCATTATTAAAAAGAAAAAATATTCCCATGCCCTTTGGAAGATGAGGGGATTGGTTTTTATTTTTCCTTCAAGAACAAAATATTTGTGAAGCTAAGTCAGCTGCCGGATCCACTTATACCAATTCTGTCTGCCCAGTATCTTTCTAGCTTTTTTTAGGTTCAAGTTTCATACACATAAAGTAGATTTCCTGCTGTGACTTCAGAATATTTGTTTTTAAAATTAATATTTTTGGTAAGTTTGTATGAGGTGCCAATGGGCGAAAGTAGTTTTCAGTTTACCTTTAGTTCATAGTAAATCCTTTCTTCCTATCCATCACTGTAGAGAGTTTACTTAGCAAAAAGTTGGATTATTGGAATTGATGGATATACAACTAATAAATTACCAATAATTTAATAGCATCTGTTACACAAAAATCATTTTCATTGAAGAACTTGACTATCTTCATTAATTCTGTATAGTATATACACACCTAGGTCATTGTTTGTAAATAATGGTAATACAGGTAATAAATTAGTTATTGTCACTATAGACCTCACCCTTAGTGTCTTTTGTAAAAATATTTCCTTTGGGATCTGACTACAGGATTGGGAAATGGATGTCTTGGACTGCTTCAGGGAATACTTAGAGTACATGAAAACATCTATTTTTCTTCAAAGACAATAATTAGAACAATGAATATAGAATTGAACAAGTTAATAGATCAGTGAAATATAGAAAGTGTATCTGTGCACATGCCTATGGTTATGTGCTTATTTTAATTTTCAGTTGACATTTTGCTCAAATAATCATCTACGGGTTTGAAATTCACTTTAAAATAAAAATAAAGTTGTTCTCGATACCATCATGAACACCATTCTTGCAATATATAAAGAATTGTGTAACTGAGTTACATTCAAACAATGTAAATAGAAGTGCTAATATTTATTCATGCTTTCCACTTGCTTATCTTGTCCACCTTCTGAGGTATGTGCTTTGGAAGTTACTGTTGAGGTCACTGAGGAAACTGATTTTTGAACAGGATCAATAGATCAAAGTGAGACAATATCCTCTCTATCAAGAATAAATTTGAGTAGGCAATATCAGAGATCAATAAGGAGACCAATTGTTATGTTTTCCTACATAAGTAATTTAGCTGAGTCAATTTCGAGGTCTGAAGCTACTGCAGAGAGAATGAAGAACTGAAACGGATGATAGCAAATTTATCATCACTGAAAATAAAGAGATATGGCAGGGATGGCTTTAGGGTACTTCCTGTGTGTTTCACCTGCATTGGCTAGTAGCCCTGTCATTTGCTGGGGACAGGAAGAGAAGGCTAGGGATAGGTGTGAGGAATTCTGTATGTATTCTATTCTATATATGCTTATATATAAGTGCACATGCAGCTGAGTATGGAAGGATGGTGCTGACAAACAGATGGGATGGAAATTGAACAGTAATTCATACTTTTAAGTAGTCAGCGAAGGCAAGAGGCATTGTCTCTAAAGGCCATTGATGTGACATTAAGGAAAGAAAAGGTTCTATTATTAACAACTTTTGTAGATTTGCTTATTGGACTCAATGGTTCCCCATTTGAAAAACATGGGGCATGAACCCGAGACTGGTAATAAGGCACAGGAAGTCAATTCTGCATTGATGATGAGCCAGGTTGGGAAGTTGATTTGTACACCGCTCAGGGAAAACTTACCTAGGGGTTTACTGCAGAGAAAATTCTGGACAACAAAATAAGTGAAGTGAGAAAGCAGGAGAAGCATAACAAAGACACAAGAAGGGTAGGAGGTTCATAGGATGTGGGGACAAGACCAAAAAAGGCATCCAGGCTTGAGGGGAGTACCTGGATTGATCATTATTGTATTTGCACTTTTGGGAGTCAATCAGTAAACCATTTAAATATCATATTCAAACAACAGCAGTACTAAAAAAGACCCTGTATGACCAACGGCAGCTTAAACATTCCTGTCCTGGTCTTGATCCCTATTTGCCTTCCCTCATTATACCCACTTCCTTCTCTCCCTGAGATAACCACTATTCTAAAATTTATGCTTTTCTTTTCTTCCTTTTCTTTATAGTTTTTCCCAATACAGAAATATGTTTTATGAAATATTTTAATTAAATTATAAAACTTGGTGAAATTTTACCTCATGCAGAGAAACTACTTGAAATATTTTCAGCACCATTAAGGTTCTACATCAGTTCACAATATTTCCTCATCTAAAATGTTCAGTGTCACTTCATTGGGAAGCATTTACTGGTACCAACGTAGTCACCTTCAAGTTCTCATCAGATAAAAATTGTGTGGTGACAGCCTGACATGGTGATGCACACCTGTAATCCCAGCTGTTCAGGAGGCTGAGAGAGGAGGACCACGAGTTTAAACCCAGCCTCAGCAACAGCTAGGCACTAAACAATTCTGTGAGACCCTGTCTATAAATAAAATACAAAATAGGGCTGGGTTGACTCAGTTGGTCAAGTGCCCTGGAGTTCAATCCCTAGAACCCTACCCCCCCCAAAAAAAATTTGTGGTTACAATCATAGCCTAATTCACCTTGAATGTTTTGAGAATCATAGTAGATTTTTATCGTCTGGCATAAATGTAGCTTTTCATCTTCCTGGAAATACTCTCTTTTTTTTTTTTAATTATTCAAATGCATTGATTTTGAGTAGGTTATGTGCTGATTTCTAGTTATAAAAGCAATCTCGTCCTTTTGGGAAAAATTCATTAGCCCCACAATATTTTCAAGGCCCCACACTTGCAACTTAAGTGAATCCTAAAACTCATAAACATGTGGACTGATCACATGGACTCTTTAGCCTTGTCCTGACCAAGACTGAATAATGCATGATGGATTAGGTTTCACAATTTACCTGTGTGCTTTACGACAGCACCATACACACACACACACACACACACACACACACACACTTGTATATGCACATCTAATAGCCTATTGAGGGAAGTGAAATTCTTACATTTGACTCATCAAATTATAAATATTTCCATTTCAAAATAATTAACAAAACTTCAAGCAACTAACAAGAGAAGAAAAATACCTGCAACCTAAAGGACAAATGACACCTGTATAAATTCACAAAGTTCATTAATACATGATTTACCAAAAAATACAAATAACTAAAAAAGGCAAAAGTTCTCCATCTCAAGGAAATGATTTTTCTAACCAGAAAACGACAAAGAATAACAAACAAACAAACAAACAAACAAAAACAAGAGAAAGATACTACGCAGGATGGAAGGTTGGGAGAAAGTAGCATATGAATTATGTAACTATTTCACACTATTAATTAAAAGGCTTAAGATGCTTATTCCCTATACCCCTCTGTAGTTCCAAGAGATGGGTACACACATGGAGGTAACAGGTAGTTTGTTCCATGGTTATGTTAGACAACAACAAACGATACAAATGTCAACTATGGATGATTCACTAAGTAAAGCCTGATTCATCAGTAGGATAACATTTGTGTAAGTCATTAGGATTACTTTCCTTGGAAATTATTTCAAATATTAAAAGATTCAAAGAGATATGCTAAAAATTTAAAGAAACAAAATGATATCAATGTAATTTTTAGAAAAAGGTAAAAAATGTAATTTACAAAATTTTATGCTTATATAAAAGATATATCCCACAAAGTAGTTTCTGTAGGATAAAAAACATTTGCTTTGTTTTACTTCTATTTCTACATTGTGTTTATGTATTAATTTAAAATTGTTATTTCAAAATAACCTAATATATGTAATTAAAGCTCTCAATATAAGAATATTGAATTCTGCAAACTGTTTCAAACACTAGTGATCTTCCTAACATACTTTTAAATTATTTTATATATAAACAGTATTTTTATTTTCACACACCATACATATAAAGTATTTTGGTAATTTGATACTATTTTGTTATTATTTGCTTATGTATAAGTAGGCTAACCTCCCAACTGAAAGCCAATATAGCATTGAAAAAATGATAATACTGTATTTCTGTTTCCAGTTAATCTTATATAAAACAAATCCATTTTGAAAAGAACATATTCTTCAGTGATTTATGGAGGAAACCACCTAATACCTAAAGAAGAAATTTTTTTTAAAGGCACAGGAAACAAATATAGGATGAAAATTTGAAACATTTCAAAATTATTCTAAAATGTCATTTTAGTGTCCTTTTAATAATGATATAATTTTAGCAAACATTTTCTTTTTCTATAAAGTAAAATAAATAAAAATTATGTTTTGCCTTTCATTTTATATAGGAATGATTCCATTTTTATCTAAAATTTATTAATTTTTCACTTTAAATGAGTCAAGTGCTTCCAAGTTACCAACTTAAAGATGGAATTTCTAAAAACAAGGAAATGGGACTAAAAAGTAGAAGACAATGCATATTTGTTAATTTAAATTCCACAAATTTATAATTTACTTTTTAAAATTAATAGAAATTATCATAAAATAAAATAAAACTATTTTACTGAGTTCATTTATTATTCTGTGTTGCACCATTTCAGTATTGGTATCTCTGCCTACTTCAAACAGTCCTTTAAGTAGTCCCAAACATGCACCCTTCAAATGAAAATGAAGGGTCATCTTGTCTGTGAAGAAACTTCCTGTTATGCAGAATTAGTCCTGGTTTCATTTTTCTCATAGCACTTTATATGCCTCTTGACAGATGGTAATAAATGAATACTGCTGTCATTTCTAGACTGATAATCATTAGTGCTTTAAAAAAAAGCCAACTTTCTGAAAAACTGCAATGCCTTGGCCTTCAGGCAGCTCCCTCCCTCACCTGACCAAGAGCTTCTGCCCACTGTAATAACTTCTGCTCTTCTTGTGTTGCCCAGTAACCTTCAGTCTCCTTTATCTCTAGCTCTCTGCTAGAAAGCTGCTTGTTTTTGAAGGTACAGTTTAAACCACACTGTGTAAGTGAAATTTCCCTTATGTCCTTGGAGGCAAGTAAGCTCATCACACCTAACCTCCTTTGTGTCAATGTGAGGTAGTCCTTACTGTTTTTTCTTGCAAGCCCAGGAGAAGCCTTAATCATTTTTGTACAATTTAAAATAGAGCATTTAAAACATTTTTGGACAATTAAACAATTTTCAGACGAAAACTTGCACAGATGCCATATATATTAAAATGTTTAGAATTTCTTGGTTAAGTTTGCATTTATAATTTTAACTGATCTTGTAGTTAATAGGAGAAATAATGAGACTGCTTTGAGAGACATTTGAACTGAGGCAATCTGATGCATCATTGCCTTCCTAACAACTGTACCATTTTCTTATGTCTGAACTTTTTTTTTTTTAGGTCACACAATATCAAGAAAATCATGGCTTATACAATGAAGTCACAAATGGTGAGAGATTTTAACACCTTGTCTTTCAATCTCAATACTTTTTAATTACATTGCCCTAGTAGCATGAAAAAAGAGTAGAAGGAACTGTCAAGTTGAAACATAGTGTAAGACCTTTTAATCTCACACAATTGGACTGTGACTAGTCAATTTGTCAAAGCAACAGTTAAGTACAGTCTAAAAACTGAATTTTTTTATGTAAAACATACACATATCCTCATAGTTGCCATTTTAAAACTATGAATAAGGCTTTTCCTAAGCAGAAGGCTATGTTCAGAGTTTCTTAACTTTCTTACACAAACTACATTCTAATGCATCATGCATAAATTCTACTATTGGTTCTTGAAAGCATGGCAGGAACTTAAAGATACTTTAGAAATAACTTGCTCATGGAAATCATCTAGATTTTTATGATTCTGTTCCTGAAAATTGTTTTTCCCACCTAATATTACCACAATTTTAACCAACTTTTTGAAGTTTCTAAGTTACTTTTCTTACATTCTTGTGCTCTCACATTTCATCTGCTTCATAGTATTTGATTCAAATACATGAGCAATAAAATATTAGATTTAATTTAATAGTAACAATAACACCTAACATACACAAGTTCGAAAACAAATTCTAATAGCTATAGATTGGCATACAACACAATCAGAGGGAGCGCATGGACAGCAAGCAAGTGCCCCACCAGGTTTGAGCACCCCTCAATCTGTGGGCGTCGAGACCCAGAGAAAATGGGTCATTTCATTGTCTAGGGAGTCAGTAAGTACAGATTTAGATCAGTTCTATTGTACTAATTATTTAGCACTATTTGAACTCCCTATCATAAATATAAAATGCAGAGAATACTTAAAAGTACCTATTAAATCTATCTAGGATTATCACCTTACTACTTGCTATTAAAAGATTACCTGACTTTCAATTGATGGCACTGACAAAAACATGTTCCAAACAGATGTGTCTGATACATGACCAGTGTTTGAAGTTTGCTGAAGTTAATCATTAACTAAATGTGAAAAAGTTATTTTTATTTTCCACCATTTTATATAAAGAGATGCACATAAGTGATTCTTTTCTTAAATGTGACCCATGCAAAGATCTAATAATCCATATGGTTTTTAAAAATTACAAGAATATCAGTTATATGCAAAGTGAAATTTTAAATGGTCAATCTACTTTCCAAACAAACACACCTGTCCTCATAAATTAACAAACTGACAGATATAAGAAGTTTTACAATGCAGTTTAAGAATCTTTAAAATTATATTTTAAGGACTATTCATGGAGACTTTGCAAAATTCTAGCATTCACCAGCTCATACTTTGAAGATCATTTATCTAATTAGTAGCATCAAGGGCAGAGTCTTGCTAGCACTCTGCAATATTTATGGCATGATTAATGTTATTTTAAGGAGAAATACATACTTTAACAACAAAGTATGTTCTTACAGTTTTCAAAGAATTGAAAAATCCAGTTCAAAGCCATTTTTAACCCTATATACCTACAAAAACATACCATTGATGACAAACTGATATATATATATATTAGAAATCTGAATTCTTAATACATTCTTTTCTTGTGTCACTTCATTAGCACAACTAGATATGACTTATGTTTTAGAAGGAGAAGGAAAAGAGGAAAGGGAAGACAGACATGAAAGGAGAAGGGAGAGAAAGAAGGAATTTGGAAAGAACAAAAACAAAGTCAAGATTTTCCATGTTATCTCAGACAGAAAAAAGACCATTTATTCTGAATAAGAATCACTGCACTATTCTGCAGAAATGAAAATGATGAAGTTGTGACACATGACTTTGTTTTCTCATAAAACTTGAAAGATGATTTGGATTTTATTCCAACCTTTTAAAGACTTATAAATTAAAGTGGATCATGCAAGAGAATTAAAGAATTTGTAAACATGAAACGGAGTGTAAAGCTTCTATTGGAATAAATCGTAGTGCTCTTGTTCTGCACAGTATGTCTATTGTAATTAGCTGATTAGAAATTAGGATAATAAGTCACCAGCAATCATCAATTTAAATTGGACACAGGAGACTAGTCGTGGTGGATACTATTTGGTGACAGTAAAGCCATGGTGAAAGAATTTCCAGGCTGACTAAATATCACATCTGGGTGAAGCATGTCTGCTCCTTTCTTTTTCTTTTATTTAACAAATATTGCATGGGATGAAGGAATGTCAAGGCTAACCTCTGGAACACAGATGCAAAACACATGCATTTGCACCAGCTCAAAGCAAGATTACAGACACTGGAGGCACTGTTGTGGTTTGGCAGTTAAAATCGTCCATTTTCATTGACTTGTGGTTCAAAGATACTACCACATTTAGGAAAGGATGCTTCCTTTTCAGTGGCTGGTGTGTTAAAAAATAAGTCCTGAAAGCAGAAGAGTAGAAAGAAACATGTGTTTTGAGATCGTGCTTAATTTCAAATATTTCAAACTGGGAGAAATTTAGTCATGGTAAAAACACAGGTTCTAAGCGAAAATTCTTTGGAGCTATGTGTACCAAATCCTTGCCCCAATTTTACTTGTTTATAAGAAAACACACAACCAGTGCTTGACCTTCCAAGTCATAAAGACTTTGAAAAATACACCAAGTAAGAGAAGGAGCATTACATGACAGAAGCCAAACATCTCTTCCCAAACTCAAAAATAATCCAAATGACGGGAAGACTTTCTAACTACTTAGATTGCTGTTAGTGCTTCCTTTTTTTCCCTAATTATTTCTAATCCTATAAGTTATAGGGCATGCAATGCAAACATTCTAAATTCTAAATTTTGTAGCAGTTCTCCTAAAGGATTGCTACAGAAGTGATCTAAAAGTGCATATAATAAAGTCACTTACTACAATATTATTTACTTTGAATTGGTGATAAATTAGGCAGTTACTTGCAGTATATGAAGTCAAACCTCCTCCTCTTGAAGTTCTCAGTATCACCTATTTGAATAAGGCTATTTTATCTACTTTCATGGCAAAATAAAGCTCAGACTAACTCTATAATACAGTGTGGCACTTTTCGTGGTAAAATGATTTTCACATTGTACTTATCATAAGAATCATAGTCTTCATTTTTTAGATTGTAACTTTCCCCTAAGGATTGGGTCAGGTGTCAAGTACCAGACTTCTAAAGCTTCCATCTGCATGGCTGTGGCACAGTTTCCATACCACAGAATGGATAGGGATAGGATA
Source organism: Glaucomys volans (assembly GCA_020662805.1). Taxonomy (NCBI): domain Eukaryota; kingdom Metazoa; phylum Chordata; class Mammalia; order Rodentia; family Sciuridae; genus Glaucomys; species Glaucomys volans. The sequence continues at coordinate 64,109 of JAJEJO010000921.1, forward strand.
GCAGTAATTTGCTCTAGTAAGCAATTTATTTTATCTCTTCATCTACTTTGTTTCCACATCCTTATAAACACATTTTATGATTGTGATTTTGGTGAAAAACTTAACACATCCAAAGGAAGGGATATCCCTGACCCATAGACACTCATATCATAGTTGGGCTCACATTTCTCTAATTGTTTTTTAAATATTTGACAACTAAACTTTACCTCCTTTACTCTGTATGTGTGTGTGTGTGGTTTATATACATTTCCTAGGGTGAAATTGTGTGTTAGAATAAAGGTCCCCTAATATGTCCCAATCTTAATCCTCAGACTCTGGATATGTTAGGTTACACGGTAAGGGGGAATTAAAGTTGCAGATGGAATTAAGTTTGTTAATTCACTGAGAGATTGGAAGATTATCCTGATTATCCAGGTGGACCTTATGAGATCATATGGGTCCTTATAGGTGAAAGGCCGAAGAGGGGATATCTGAGATGGTAGCATGAGAAAGACACAACATAACACTGCTATAGGGGTTAGAAGACAAGAAGTGTGGATGGCCTGGAGGAAGTGGAAAAGAGAAGACGACAGGTTCTCCTCCAGAACCTCCAGAAAGAATGCAACTCTGACAACAGCTTGATTCTATCCCACTGAGACCTATTTCATGCTTCTGACCTGCAAATTTTCAAGATAATTTTCATTGTTTTAAGTCACTTAAGTTTTTAGTAATTTGTTACAACAGCAGTTGAAAACTAACATAATCTATAAAAAATTGGGCAAGATCAAAGTGGGTCAAAGATGCCAGGCATGGTGGCACACGCCCAGGTGCTTGGGAGGCTGAGGCAGGAGGATTTCAGGTTCAAAGGTAGCCTCAGCAACTTAGTGAGGCCCCAAACAACTCAGTGAAACCCTGTCTCTAAACAAAATTCAAAAAAGGGCTGGGGATGTGGCTCAGTAGTAAAATGCCCCTGAGTTCAACTCCTGGTACCAAACAAACAAACAAAAAGAAAAGAGGGTCAAAGATTAATGACGATAATAATTTATAAATAATTATAGTTAACTTTTCTTGAGCATTGACTATGCAAGCCACTGTCCCAGGAAGAAGATATATATGTGTGTACACACACACACACATATATACTTACATATACACAAACATAAACACACACATCACACATGTGTATATATGTGTATATATATACCCATATATATGTAATATACATATACACACACAGAAAATAAGTAGTCAAATGACCTGCTGCTATTACAGTTATTTTTAAATTTCTCTTTATCATATATAGAGTTATTATACCCAATTAGTGGCTAAGGACATCAAAAAATACCATCTAATAAATATCAATTCCTCTAAACTTCACTCTTCATTCCCAAATTAAACCTTTGAAAAATGAAACTCCCCAAAGAGGGTCCCAAACATCTGGGCATAACATTTATGAATATTTCCTAGTGTTGTATGTGTCAGCTAAGAACTAATATCTTTTATTACTGATGTGAGATGCAAAAAAACTCACCCAGAGAATTTGATATATATTGATTTCAAAACTAATTCTGTGAATTGTTTAAATATTTTGTCTATGGATATTTTAATAAATTATCATTTGTGAAAATATGTTTACATTAGAAATGTATCAAATAAAACATAGCATTTCATGATTTTCCATAAATATATTCAAACACTGGATAGCACGTAAATATTAAAATAGCTAAACACAGTGCTTTAGACTATATTCAGAAGTTGGCACTGGGCAGTTTTTTATTTGAATGCTGGTTACAATTTTCTGTATTTTTTTGTATGGTATATTATACTTTAGTAAAAAGTCTTTAAACATCTCATAGTAAATAATAGTTTTCTATTACCATATTGGTTAATTTTAAAAGTTAATAAATGCTTTTCATTGTAAAGGGTGAGAAAAAAAAGTGATCATCATAGTGTTGGTGGGAGTGTAGGAAAATTTTATAACCTCTATGGAGAGCATTTAAGCAAAAACTAGCAATATTTTAAATAGGAAAAATCCTTTTGTCTTAGAAATTTCTCCTCTAGAGAGATATTTAAAGGTGTATACTCAACTAGTATAAAATGAGATGTAAAAAAAATTCCTGTCAGTCTTAGTAGATGATTGAATAAATGACTATATCCATCAAATGGACTACAAAAGCAAACATAAAAATAAGTAAACCTACTCTATTTGTAGAAATATGAAATATTTTCTATGATCATCAAAGCAGTATTTGTGCTTTAAACAAATACAAGTATATATATGCATGTGAGTGTATATATTCTACATATGCTATGCACTAAATATTTATGTTCCCCTAAAATTCATATATTAAAGTCCTAATGTTTTGATACCTGGAAGTGGGATCTTTGGGAGATAATTAAGTAATAAGGGTGGTGTCCCCCAATATAATATTAGTATCCTTATAAGAAAAAGAGAGCTAAATTTTTCTCTCTCTGCCATGGAAAGACACATCAAGAAGCCAGATATTTTTAAATCAGACAGACGGCCCTCATTAAGAACCAGACCATGATGGTACCCTCATGTCAGATTTATAGCCTCTAGATCTCTTAGAAATAAATACTTGCTGTTTAGACCACCAAGTTTACAATGTCCTGTTACAACAGTCCAAACTGACTAAGATAGTATAACTTGTAAACAAATGGACAATTTAAAATTTTTTTTTATTTTGCTTATTCTAATTAGTTGCACATGACAGTAGAATGCATTTATACATTTTGATAGATCATACATAAATAGAGTATAATCTCATTTTTCTGATTAAACATATTGCAGAATCACATCGGTCAAGCAGTCATATATGTACATGAGATAATAAAATCTGTTTTACTCTACTATCAGTCCTACCCCCATGGTTGGTGGGTGCAGAATAGAAGGTAGGTGAATCAACTAGGAGGCTATGAGTTGTGGCATTTGGGATGGAAGTAAAATCAACAAAACCTGATGATACACTGAACATGGGGGATGAGGAAGTGGGAGTTGTTAAGACTAGATTTCAGACTTTCTTAACTGATAAATGATTATATTCAGTGAGAGAGAAAACACTTGATAATAGTGATAGAAAAGATCAGGAGTTTAGTTTGACAAATGTTCAAAGTGTTCTGATCTAACAAAGAGGATTGGCAAAATAGGTTCTGAGACTCAGGGAGAAAATCTGTGCTGGAAGACATGGATGTGAGCAAGATTTCTGAGCTAGAACATGCATCATGGAAACTAAAGGAGGGTCTGAGTTAAAGTTACAAGTGCTACTAAAAATCAGCAAAAGTAGAAATTAAAAATAACTTGCATCTAACATCCTTCTCATATTTTTGCTATGAATTATTAATTTTTAAATTAATTCATTTCACTGAGAAATATTGCCTTGTGAAGTTAGGCAGTGAGCCCAGAATCTCACATAGAACATTACAGAGAAAGCAGTTGTCTCCAGCATAAAAGTCTTCCAAACACAGTGCAAAATCTTCTCAAGGAACAGGAATTGGAAATTTCTAAACATTCTGAGCATCACAGAATTATTAAGACAAATACTATGGTCTCCTCTCCAATTACCAATTGATCTGTAATTCCACTAGGATATAAGAAGACAATAGTAGTATGAAAAGTTCAACATAGTCTCAGAGTGAATAGAGAGTTTTTATATCTTATGAGAAAAATTACTAATGATATAATTAAATCTGTGTTCCACTGCATTGATTGTGTTGAGTCTCTAAGTTGTGATAAGAGTCTCTAGATCCATACATGCTTAATTTTTAATTTAAAAAACATTCATTTTCTAATCATTCATTTTCTAATAAAGGGATGGAGAGAAAATGAAGGAACTGTAGACTGTGCAGAGGCGAGTAAGGAGAGGGGAGGGGGTGTGTGGATGGGGAGGGGGTGTTTAGATGGGGAGGGGGTGTATGGATGGGGAGGGCAGTGGAATGAGAGAGACATTATTACCCTATATACTTGTATGATTACACTACTGGTGTGACTCTGCATCATGTTCAGCCAGAGGAAAGAGAAGTTGTGCTCCATTTGTGTACAATGTGTCAAAATGCATTTTACTATCATGTATTACTAAATAGGACAAATTTAAAAAATTAAAAATTAAAAAATTAAAAACATTCATTTTCATCAAGCAGTGAAAAGATCTATAAAGGTCTTGATCCTCTCAAAATTTCACTCACACCTCTCAAAATATAACCAATGCTAGTAACCTAGTATGTATCTTTTTATGATTTTTTTCATAGTAATAGCATGATTTACAAAAATTGCACAAGGGACATATTTTGTTTGTTTTTATAAAAATGAGGATCACCATTAAGTACATTACCTTGCAATTGGTCTTCTCACTTGACAAGACATATTGAAAAACTCTATACTAGATATAGATCTAACTAAAATTTATATTTTAATAACTACATAGTGCTCCCCAGTGTACACAGTATGATGCCTGCAACTATTTATCAAATGATGGACAATGAGGTATTGAAATTTTTATTTTAGAATTAATATTATAGAAATTAATGTCTCATGTAAATATTAAGGCCTCTCAAAGTGCCTAATATTGCAAATATTTGTCAAAAGAGCATATTACATTTTAAAATAAACTTATTCCAAAGATTTTTAAGTCTATTACAAAATGTTTCTCATTGTTTATCAGTAATACAAAACCTCATTCTCAGTTAATTTCCTTGATTCTTATTCTTGTATTGAAGGAGTACTAAAATGGTAAGAACAGAATTTCCACAGGTTCCCATGATTTAATCTACCAGGCCCTGCATCTGGGTCCATAAACAGGGCTTTCCCTTATCATATAGGATGAACCATCCATCTTCCTAGGATCAATTTCTCCAATTTCTATGCTAGATGCCATTGTCTCTAATCTACTCAAAGACATTACTCTAAAAATTCTTCCATCTACTTATTCCATCAACTTTTTCTCCAGTAGATTTTCCCATCTACGAATATCCTGCAATTCCACCCACTTCAACATAGACAACTCATGGTTCTTTTTTCCTCTACAGCCCATTTCTCTGCCGTACTTTATGCAAATGCATCCAACAAGTGGAATAGTTCTCTACACTCATTCATCATCTTTCCTTTTTTTCTTGATTTCACTGTAATTAGGCTTCTATCACCACCCCTCTCTCAAGACTGTTTGCAAAGTCACTACAAGAAGGACTTTCATCCTGCCAAATCAAATGATCATTTGTCTTCCTCATAACTCACTAGCAGCATTAGAACCAGTCAATTTTACAATTCTTTTACTTCTCTTTCAGCTTAACATCTTTTGGGGTTTTCCTCCTATTTCCCTAGCTACTTCTTTGCAGTGTCCTTTGATATTTCTGCACACCCCCATGAAAATATAAGCTGCATGGACAGAGGGCTTATTGTTTTGTTTTTTGTTTGTTTTGTTAACTACTTAATATCCCAGCACTTAAGATTATGATCTGGCATTTAGTAGGCCATGAAGATATACAATATGATGATAAAACTATTGACCTCTCATTAATTATCAAGGTAGATATTGGTAATTCTGGCAATATTGACCACAAGAGTTCCCACTCAAGTTGTAAAATACCTAAACAATTACATATATTCTCTCACAAAAAACTTTTCTCCAGATCTTCCTAATGAAAATTAGCAAGACCATCATTCATTTTCCTGACCACCTAGCATACTTGTAAACATAACTAAATCCTATAGTCTGTCACTGACTCCTATGAAGTTTCATGTTTAACATATCCCCTCTACTGAATCCCTTGGCCTCCATCCTTTCAGAGCTCAAACTCTTTTTCACACTGTTAGCAGATTAATCTCTCCCAAACAGAAGATTGAACAAGGTATTGTCCAATTTATAAAAGTTGTAACTAAACATCATAATCTTAAAGTGTTATTAATTAAAGGCAAGTGATTAAGTGCAAACTTCTCACAGTCTGAACTTCAAGGCCCCATTAAACACAGAACCAACCTATTAGCTTTATATAATGTCTCCTAAATATCCATGAATCTGAACCATCCCCTTTTTCCTGAAGTACCTACATGCATTCAGTCAGCACTGTCATTGATTTTATAGTCCTCCAAACCCAGAATGATCTTTGCATTAAGCACTTATTGAATTTTTCTTTGTCTGACTTCAGTTTATAACAGACTATCCCAACCCTACTTGCTTCTGTCATGTACCACCTTTTCAGGAAAGTGCAACTGTTCAGTTCAGTCATATGTGAATGTCTTCCACTCTGCAGTTATGTGATGCCCTTTCAACTGCATCCATTCAATGTCCTCTCTACTCTTTGAACTCCTGTATGAGATCTAAGCTGTGGGTAGATTTCTTTTTAATGATTAAATTCTGTATTGCACTTAACATAAAACCTTTTCCTAAAACACATTTAATTTAAAAGGTGTTAACCTAACTTGATCAATAGAAGAAAATGTAGTGCAATTTCCAGCTAAATGCCATTTTGAAGTGGATTTAAAAGAGAAACTGTGTGACTTAGGTAGTGAATGATTACACTTAATTTTTATGGCTAAATGCAATGATGAATATATTGATTTCACAGAAATTACTTTGGAAATAGAGATAGTGTGATGCTTTTCCTACATAGATAGAAAGATTGAATTGTAAAAACACTCTTTGGTGATTCAAAAAAGAAGCAATAGACTATATAATAAAAGTATTCAAACTCATACAAATCATTTGTAATCATATTTATCATATACTAAAATGTTTTAGTGATACAAGTATCCAGAAAAATTAATTAATGGAAATAGCATATTTATTTGCATGTCACTCTAACACTTAACACTGAAATGTAAAATATTTTCATCTGGACTTTGTAGAGAAAAGTAATTGATGATGTTCTTCAGTGATAAACAACAGAGGTTGTCATTTTCTATACACAGGGGGACACTAATTTATCTTGAGTAACCTTCTGAGACCCAGAATTTAAGCACTGTGCACCCAGGAGGGAAATAATAATTCACCAGAAAATACACACAGAGAAAAAACAGACTACATTTAAATAAATATAATGAACATTATAGGTGATAGCTAGTGTCACTACTGGAGTTCACTTTGGGGGAATTATGAAATTCCCAGAACTAATACTGGAACATTCCCAGCATTCTATGGAGAAAACACACAGAAAGGAATTTGGAGTTGCTGTTGAACCAATCCCTGGCAGTGGGAATACTCTAAGTATTGCTCTGTTTTTATATACTAATCAGTATTATGTTTTGAGCTGGAGACAGGGTTACTTTGCCCCAAAGAGGTATATGTGCATAAAACAGGTGGCTTATTAAGTGGAAAGAAGAGTAAACCTCTTTGGTTTGGCTAGGCAAGAAATGCAATCTCCTGGAAAAACCTGGTCTATGTCTACTATTCTACTTTGTATCTTCTGCCAGCACCAGCACACCCACGTGGGAGCTTCCAGTATTCTAGTCAGCTCTATTCACAAAACATTCCCCTGAAAAGCTGCAAATCAGAGCAGGCTTAATAGACTCCTGAGGAGTTGCATAGCATGCTGAACTCAGATATGCCTCACACTTGGTTCATTAATTTTTTGTTGTGATGCAATATACATAACATCAAATTACCATTTTTAAGTATAGAGTTCAGTGGAATAAAGTATTCTCATATTGTTTTGAAACCATCACCACCACCCATCTCAAGAATATTTTCATCTTTCCAAATTGAAACTTCATACATATTAAACAATATTTTCCCACTGTCTTCCTCAGCCCCTGGTAACACCACTCTACTCTCTGTCTCTATGGAGCTTAACTAGTTTAGGTAACTCATATAAGGAGAATCATACTGTATTCATATGATGTCTACTACCGTAAGTAAACAAAGGAGGCTGGAAATTTATCCAAGAAAAGAAGTTAATTTAGCTCACAATTCTGGAAGCTTCAGGGCATGGCACCAGCTCTGGTGAGGACATAATGGTACACGGTATGATAGTGGAAGTATGTGTGAGAGGGAGAGATTACATAGTGAGACAGGAAGCCAAAACAAAAGTTGCCCATTTTATAACAATTCACTCTCCTGAGAACTAACTGGAGCCCCATTAGAACTAACCTTCCAAGGGCTATGTCTCTTATCTAATGACAACTCATCAGAATTCACATTTTAAATGTCTTATATCCTCTTAACACTGCCACACTAAGGGCCAAGCTTGCAACACATGAATCCCTGGAGGACACAATCACACTGTAGCACATGCAATATTTATCCATTTGTACATACCTGATTTAATGCTTTTCCATCGCTGGCTAAGCATTCTTAATAATTTTAGAACAAGGGACTCTCCCATTTTCATTTTGCACTGAGATCCTCACATATTAAATAGTCCCGTGAATGTTTATAATCCCTACCTTATCTATGTCTTTTCCACATCAAAAACATCTTCATGCCCTGAATTCACCCAAATTTCATCTCCTCTGTGAGAAGAAGAACAGATGCTATGACCCTCTAAACCTCCAGGAACATTTGTATTTTAATCATTATTGGCATCTTTCACTTGCATCATAGTTCTTTGTTTTTAAGTTTGTTTTCCCTGCTATAGGAACTGTTTATGTCTTACTAAAAATCCTTATATTCTTTGTGCCTGATATAATACTCGGGCTATCAACTGAATGCAAAATTCCTAAGTTGCATCATCAACATTCAATATGATGGTATTTGAGGATGAGGCCTTTGGGAGGTATTAGATTAGATGAGGTTAGGAGGTGGAACTCTAAGGATACAATTAGTGACCTTATAAGAGATAACAGAAAACTTGCTCTTGTGCTTCTACTCTCTTTCACTCATGTGAAGACATAGTTAGAAGGCAGTAGTCTGAAAGTTAGGAAGAGAACCCTCACTAGAAATCTCCCATCTGGTTTCCTGAATTATGAGAAAATAAATTTCTGTTGTTTAAGCTGCCTCATCTATGGTGTTTTGTTATATGTAGCAGCCCAAATAGGCAAGCCAATATATAATGAGCATTCTAAATTATTCACTGAATACAAGTGTGTCTGCATGCATCTACAGTGAATCACTCTGGCATCACTGTTGGACTTCAAATTTAATAGGAATGGAAGGGAACTGATGTTATTTCCCATAGGGAAATGTGATCATTTTGGTAATCCAGAAACTCTGGATTTGATCCAACAAATAAAATGAGAACTGTAGCCCTGGTCCTTACATTCTCAGGGAAGCAGTACCCAAGCCTTAGACACAGTGTTTTAAATAATCCAGTAGACTTGTCCTAATGTTTCTGATTCGGAAAGCCTTTTCTCTGAAACAAAGCTACTTTATTTGCTTGTATATTTCATGTCAACCTTATATTCCCATATGTGGATCTATGACTAGACCCAAGAAGAACAGCTAAATAGGCTTCAAATCTTGTAGAGTATTGCAGAAGCCCAAATCAAATAAAATCAGTCTTAACTGCTGAAGGAGATGTGTTCAAGTTTGGCGATCTTGGACATAAATTAGCTCTCTTCCATACAATGACACTGAAACTGAATAGAAGTTGTTATGGTTTGGATGTGAGGTGTCCGCCAAAGCTCATGTGTGAGACAATGCAAGGGTTGGAGGAGAAATGATTGAGTTATAGCCTTAACCTAATCAGTGAATTGATCCCTGATGGGATTAACTGAGTGGTAACTGGAGGCAGGTAGGGTGTGGCTGGTGGAAGTGGTTCATTAGGGGTGTGACTATAGGTATGTATTTTGTATCTGGACAGTGGAGTTTCTTTCTCTCTGCTTCCTGATCACTATGTGAGCTGCTTCCCCCTGCCACACTCTTCCACCATGATGTTCTGCCTCAACTCAAGCCCCAGGGAATAGGACTGGACTTCTATGGACTAAAACCTCTGAAACCATGAGCCCTCAAATAAACTTTTCCTCCCCTAAAATTGTTCTGGTCAGATCCTTTAGTCACAGCAGCAAAAAAAGATGACTAAAACAGAAGTTTTCTAAGTAGGGAGATAAGGCTGGCACAAGCAAGCAGCCCACAAAAGAGGGTTGAAGTCATTTGTTTCTAGCCTACCAGTCTTGCTCCTACTTTGCTGTGTAACTTTGGCCAGGAGACTCAGTTCCAGTTTCTTTGCTTGTCAGGGAAAGGAGACATGGTGAGAAGGATTCCCTTGAACTCTGAACACTTGAAAATTTCCTGCAGCCACCAACTTTACTCTCATTTAAGTACTAATACAAGGAGCAAGGAGCAACAGAATTTTTCTTATTGCTAGAAATCAAGCATGATATTTGTAATTAAATATTTTAGGATAGTCAACTTTGTGTGACAGAAGAAATACAAAGATTCTACTGATGTTAAACATGGCTTTTCCAGTGAAGACCTAGAGGTAAGGCACAAGACTCTAGTTGAAATACTGCTTGGACATGTTGTTTTTTGGAGGTATTATACTTCTGCTAATCACTCCTGTCTCCTATTCTTCTAGTCACCTAATAGGCTTGTTCTAGTGTTTCTGTTAGCTCCTGTTCTATGGAATGAGACTGACTGACTTGCTTGTATCATTCATGTCAACCTTGTGTTCTCATCTGGGTGCCTATGACAAGCAAATGAGGCTAGCTGCTGGAGAGCTTTATATAAAATGAAATGCTATAGTGCTGGGAATTCCTCTTTAATTTTAACCTTGAACTTGATCTTTTGGTTGCATGACTGACCACCTTATTATTACCTGTACAGAAAAAAATCCCATTGATAGTGAATGTCTTAGGTCCATGGACCAAAGACAAATGCTGCCATTGTGCAGCATGGTATAATCTGCCAAGGAAATGCACAGGCATTGACAACCATTTCTTTCCAAAGTAACAGCATTTCACAAGGAAAAAAATACGTGTCCATCACTTCTTCTTTTTACTGTACATTATATTATACCTATGACACCTTGCTGATCTGGCATTTTTTCTCATTTTCCATTTATATTCTTTGGAATACAATTTAGGGAATTTTAGCAATATCTATTCACTGATCACTGATAACAACATTTATCTTCATTAAAGATAATAGAATAGGTCTTATATTCCTTATTATTAAAAACTGAACAAAAGGAATTTAGGACATGGATGGTCTTACTCTTTATTTTTACTAGGAAACAATATTTTTCAAGATTCAGAGTGAAGTTTCAAACTATTTTTTGATAGGTACATTGAACAATATGTTTTTAAAATGGTCCATTTTTTCTATTTTAAAAATACACCTTAATTCTCTATACTGGGATGGGCAAGACTTTTCTATAAAGCACCAGCAAATATTTTAAGTTTTTGTGTGCCATCCAGTTTTCTGTTACAATTAGCTAACTTTGCCATCTAGCACAAAAGCAGCCATAGACAATGGGCAAATGAGTGAGCACGGTTATGCTCCAATAAAATGTTTTCTATACAAACAGAAGACTGGATTTCACTCATGGATAGTAGTTTGTCAATTGTTATTCTCTTCCATTCCATAAATGGTATTGTATAAGTCATAAATATAGAAGGCAACAACAAGTTGATTTAGAACAACCTTTTCTAACAACCTTTGTCACTTTGGATATGTCTCTTAACCTGCCTGAGCTTCCTCATTTGTAGTTTGAAAGAGGCTGGTGTAAGTGAATGCTATCAAGTTCTAATAAATCTGCAGTAACCTTAGCATACTTTTTGACTATTTCCAAACACCTACAAAGCTAACTGCTATAACTTAGGGGCATTTTTTTAATCTTAAAAATTCTCATTTGCAAAATATTTTTATTGCTTTTCTTTGGAAAGTAAACTTTCATAACCATTCAATAAAATTTCTGAATGGTTATAAGTTGACTGCTCCATTCATTCATAAATGAACTTTTTTCCAATTATTTGTAATTCAGATGCTTTTAAATTAATGTATGAGTTATACACAGGCACACAATTTTTGTAAATATTTCTCTTAGAGGTATTGTTTATTATTTTTTTTAGAAAATAGATGAACTTTCAATGTTAGAAAGAAGGGCTCTGAGGATGAGCTGGCTATGGGTCTAACACCATATGAAGGTCAAAGACACTTGAAGGTGAAGGCTGCTGATCTGCCCAGCTAGGCAGATGTTCCCTTTTTTTTTTTTTTTTTTTTTTTTTTTTTTACCTCTGAAAAGGATGAATTTTCAGGAAAAATGTGAGCCTTTAAAAAAAAAATTCTGAGATATACTAGTTACAATTTTTGCAAACCTCCAAAGGTTTGTCATTTTGAAATAACATGGGACTCCTTTTAACTGAGCAGAAATGCTGATAAGATTTGCATTTCATGGAACATTTCCTCTGGTTATTAGTGAATTTATGTGAAGTTTCTTCTAGGAAATAGATAATTTCTATTCTTATCAGCATGTGAAACTACCTGATTATCAGTGGGACATATTTAACAGAAAATCTAAAATCAAATTCTGTGCAGTTGCCTAAGGTAAGGAAGTTGAATAAAAGGGGGCCCATGACTTTTAGAATACCACTAACAAATGAAGGCTACTGCTACTTGCCATACTAATACAGGTCATAAAAGTTGTTTCCTAGTAAATCACTGTTGAAATACCTGGGAGGAATATCAGGGCTGCTGTGGAAAGGGAAGTGGACACATAAAATAATGAAATGACATGCTAATTTTATCTTTTCATTTTGTTCCCATTAATATCAAGAATAAGTCAGTCAAGAAGATCTTGTAGTCACTAGCATATTAAGCTTGATCAATTTTGCTTTGAAGAATTTATCTGAGAGTTTAACAAGTTATATTTTGACCAAAATTTTAAAAATAAGTCTATTTTCTTTATCATTGATTTGGGCAAGGAGCTAAGGAATTAAGGACAATGAAATTGTTCATGAAAATATAAGGGAGATTAGTTGAGTAGAGGAAAGGGACCAGAATGAGGGAGGAGAAGAGGGAAAGGGGATAGAAACACCATGAATATAGACACATTTTAAGTAGAAGATTGACATTCTAAGTCATGCTGTTTGATTTTATAAAAAACCATAATAGAACCTCTCACTTTTAAAAGTAGTAGAGAAGGTTTGTTAATTTTTAAATATACTAATTTCTGTGAGGTCTAGCAATTGAATAAACTTGAAAGTAGAACTAAAATTTTGCTAATAACCATCTGCTTTATATTACACAAGGAAATATATACGTATATACACAAAGTCAATTCCCTTCTCAGCAAAAAACATCTAAACAGAAAATAGTTCACAAAGGACTATGTAGAATGTGACTGAACACTCAACAACTAGACTAGCTGGTTAAAATTACATTACAGTCCACTGTAATTCTGAAAGTTTCTCTAATGTGTTTCAAAAACTACAAGTATCTGATTTAAGCTTATTTAGATTCCCTATTCAGGATAAATTTTGTTATAACTAAACATGAAAGTTAGGTTTTTCCTTATGATCTAACTTTTTGCTCTATGATCTATAAACCTATATTCATGGTGTTTCCATACAGTGCAGAGGTAGTAAAGATAACATCTAGTCATTAATAGTATACTTTTAGCAGATTACCGTAACACTAAAATGGTATTACTGACATTATAAAAGTATCTTGAAGGTTTATGATTACATCAAATTGAGCCTTTACCTACTATCTAAATATCTGCTCTTACGTTTCACTTCATCCTTTGGGATTACCTTCTAAGGTTTGGTCACACCAGCAAACTGCAACAGATTTTAATGTAAATAAAGAATTTATACTAACATTACTCATCTGTGTAACAATATTTTAGAAACAGATTTATGCCTTGTACATCCACTAGTAAAAATATGGTGTTTCAGATGAGAGCCAGTCTTTCATGGGTGATTTATTAAAAATGTTATGCTTGTTTTCATACTCTGTCAAACTCCATTTTATAAAATCATTTGCTTCTTTAATTTTGGGTCTAAAAATTAAGCAAACATCATTTCTGTATTATCCAGTGATTACCTGAAGTCAGTTTTTTCACCTTCTAGAACTTAAGTAATTCACACATTACCCATTTTTATTAGTAGCAAGATCATTTGTTAAAATCTAATTTAAGAAAGGTTCAGCTTCTGTCAAAAGATTTCATTGTACTGGATCATTATTTCCTTTTCCTGTATGTTCTAGAACTTCAACTGTTTATAAAACTTAGGAAAATGTCACATCATTCAGAGTAACAAGTCTTACAGAGTACTTGTTTGTTTCCTTGGTAGGTCCCCCCCCCCCAATTTGAAAGTAGTTATTAAATATATCTTTTGTGATTGTTTTCTGGTCTGTTTTGAAATTCTTTCACTTTCCCCCCACTTTGATTCATGAAGATGTGTTTAGATACTGAATGTTTAGATATTCAATTATTTTGTTAAAGAAATAATCATATTGGTTGTACTTTGCAGACTTAAAAAAAAAAACAATTTAAAATGAAAAAAAAAAGAGGGAAAGGGGAAATACTGGGGAATGACATTGACCAACTTATATTGTTACATGTTATATCGTGTGCATATACAAACATGTAACAGCAAATCTCACCATTACACATAATTATAATACACAAAAAATGGAAAGAAAAATAGCAAAAGAAAGGTATCCTACCTCATAAAAATTAAAATATATGTTCGCTTTAAAAAAGAGAGACAAATTAGTGATACATTATAGGATGGCAATAGAAGAAAGAAAGGAATAAAAAAGTAGATTCTAGATCTTTAATTTACAGCAAGGAGATTTCATTTCAGATTCAACTTTCTGTGGTTCTGTGGGTGTCTCTCTCATGAAAATGCTGAATATGACCATCTCTGTCCCTGCTGTTTTCACTTCCATTCTACTTGTGCTAAGATCAAGTTAAGCTGGAACTAAAAGATCTGAACTGTCGTAAATGAAAATGTTCTATAAACATGCACTAAATTTGTTTCCTGATTTATACTTTTAAGTTATAGATAGATTATTTATAAAGTCACATTACTTCATTAAGTGAGATTAAGCTAAGAATGCATGTATTAAGAAAAGTACAATTTTTGGATTATTAATCAGGTGATGTATTGAATTCCTCTGGGAGATAGCACACACAATGATTTGCAATGACCTCAGTGGAATAGAACATTAATTTTATTTCACTATATGTGTTTTCTTCATCTCAGGCTAGACAAAGGGTATTCCTCATGCCTTATGTTGTAGCAAATTCTACTGTAGCTGACATTCACTAATAAATGGAACTGTTAACTAAAACTTTAGTAAAACTACAATTAAATGATGATAGACATACATAATAATGTCTTCCAAGAACTAAAATCTCAGAAATGCTTTTGGAAGCTCAAAAATTCAAATTAGGACATGCAATGTGGTTGTACTTTTAGTACATTTTAATGATACAATTATATTACCCCATAAAAATCCTGTCTTCTCATACATCTATGCAATCTATATGTTTAGTACCATAGTACTTTAAGATAATTGTACTCAAGGTAGAATGTTGCAAACAGGGAAATGGAAAATGTTAACAATAACAAAATAATACAGTGTTTATAAAACGGTGCACTGTTTTAAGTGTGTCTGAAAGCAACATATGAAAATAACAAAGTAAGATGAAAACTAGGAAACACAAAATGAAATGATACTTTGAGATAGATAGTATCTTCTCTGTTTTACACATGAGATAAAAAAGATTAAATAACTTGTTCAAGAAGATGGCAACAGAGCTGATTTGACCTGAAATCATTTATCTAGTATATACATGCTTAAAAATTGGGCAGTATTATCACAAGAGTTTTTTTCTTGGTAAGCAAGAGTTTATATTTCATTTTTTTTACTTTAATATTTCCATGGCTTTTAAATTCTGTTCTCTACATTATTAAAATGTTTAAAGGGAAAATATTAACTGTGTAGGAAAAAAACAGTAATGGTTTTCAGAAAATACGTCTTCTTACTCATTAATATAATTGGTATTATACAAATTTGGTTTCTGAGCAAAGTACATATTCTATACAGTTAGAAATGAATTATTTGCCCATGAAATTTAGAAGCAGAGAAAGAAGCAAGATTTTAGTTTTTAATGGCCAGTTTACTTATTGTCTTAATCAGATGCAAAGAAAATTCAGGAAGTATCAACATTCCTGATAATATCTTGCCACATAAAAAACTAAAGCCATGGCATACTGACACAATGTCTGTTCTCTAGCAAAATGCCTAGGAAGGGAACTTTTCATGTTAATCTTTAAACTATAATTTTTAAAGTGCTAATTTTCACATTTTCAGGACAAAATAGGAGTCCATAACCATAATATATATTACCTACATGTTTCTCAATTTTAGGAAGAAATTAAAGTGTTAAGATAGGAATTTAATTTTTTTTCAAAAGTGTTTAATATATCTCATTTCAGTGTAATTTTGTCTTAATTGTGATATTAAATCAAAATTACTCATATAATAATATCCATCCATCATATTAAGTTTCAACATCATATGGGTTGTGCTTATTATAACTGCATCATTCATATAGAAGATGATTTTCAAGTTCTTTTTTTTTCTCTTGTAAGTCAGATAATTTGGTTAAAAAACTCCATCAATGGTGTCTTAGAAAATCTTTAAATTTCTCTTTGCGAATGTATTTGCTCTGAGTTCTATTGTTTGTGTTAGACGCTTGTATAAAAAAATTGAGAAAAAAACACCTTGTCATCAAAATATGTTTTTTTGTTTTGTTTTTCTTTTTTTTGCTCTGCTGGGGATTGAACTCAGGGTCTTGTGCTTGCAAGGCAAGCACTCTATCAACTGAGCTATATCCCCAGCCCCAAATATGTTTTTATATATAGAAATAACAAATGCTCATGCTCTCATGTTCTTATGGGTATATATGTATAAATAACTTGCTTCTTATACATTATTATTCTTTATTTTCTTCATAGTATCGTAGTTATCACTATTTTTATTCATTTGTTTTCTTTCTGTCATTCTTTCCTAAAGAACAGTAGTTTCCATGATGTCACCTTGATAGTTTAATAGTGTCCAAAGTTTCATCAACAGCACTAGCACTTGCCTGGCACATAATACATGCTAAGCAAACGTAGATTCATTGAATGATAGCAAATTAACAAATAAGAAAAGGAGAAATTAAATTTTAATGAAAACAAGACAAAAATTGTTTTAAAAATAATGATAAAAATAATTTTTATCACAAAATGTTTACAATGAAAATATTTGTCTTCATCTGTCTGGGTTGATATAACAAAATATCACTAATTGGGTGACTTATAAACAACAGAAATTTATTTTCTCTACTTTTAGAGGTTGGGAAGTCTTGGGGGAGCCAGCAGGGTCAGGTTCCAGTGAGAAAGATAAGAAGCAGCTCCCTAGAACTTCTTTCATAAAGGTACTAACTCCTTCCTGAGGGCTTCCCCCTCCTAACCTTAGCATCTCCCAAAGGCCCCACTTGCTAATACCATCATCTTGGGAAGTTGGAATTTCAACATGAATTTTGAATGACATAAACTCCCACATTAACAACACAAGTCACTGAAATGAACAACATGAAACAAAGGAGAAAGTACTCTAAACAACTTTAATTTTCCTAAATGCTTCTAACATTATCAGCAAGGCTAAAGCAATCATAATCCATGGTGACATAGACTAGGAGAAGAAAATCAAAAGCATATTTGTGTAACATGACTAACTTTAAAACAATATGTTCATACAAACAGAATTATGACAGCAAATGAATATTACAAAAGAAAAAATGAAGTAATTTCTTATTTTCAAAATAAAAGAGGTGACCTTGAATACCAGAACTACTACGATTATAACATTATGAAATATGAAGAGAAAAAGATGCTTATTGGCAAATTATTAAGGAAGAAGTGAATACATTCATGAACCTCACAATGTATTTTTTAACAGTTTTATTACCTAACAATTTCTAGCCTTAGTCTTTAATTCATAATTACATAGGCATTTGTTTGAAGTATCTGCATTAAATCCCATGCACTTTATATAGTTTACTAGCCAATAAAATATACAAATACAAGGCATCAGTTATGTAATAGTATACCAAAAATATTTCTTATAAAAATAAAATGTAAATAACAGAATAAAGTTTACTATTCTTATTTATTACTTTTGCAGCTTTCAAGAATCATAACATCAACACTTTCATTATACCTTAAAATTAAAGTAAAAAACATCCAAGCAACTATTAGAGATTAACATAACAACATTCGGGCCAGTTGTTACTAACGTAAAATTATTTCATAATTTGAACAACACAATTTAGTAAATAGGTCTGCAATTAATCATAATTCTTGAACACTTTCTAATTTTAATATTTTAACAATCTAAAAGACATCTTCTGTCATTGATGAGGATTAGTGAGGGTTTACTCTCATTTGAAACTTAACAAATTTCTAAAACATTTTGTGCTAAAATAATATGTTAACATAATTCTTAAGTGTGTTTGGGTAAGAAAAAAATAATTTACAAGTCTACCTATTCTTGGCATTTGTTTCATGGAAAATCTGTCATTAATAAAATAACTTCATTAAAGTTCATTCATGCTGCTATGGTTGCTATATTACTTAATATATGGATCATTAATTTCATGAATAAATCAATTAAATTCCATAACTAAATAATTAATTATATATGCTGCAAGCTTCATCATTATATCTTTGTTCTTATTTGAAATGAGTCCCATGTCCTTAAAGAAATTCATTTTCCAGGCCCTTAAGTTATTTTAAACTAGGGACAAATTTATCCACCTTTTTTTCAAGATTTTCTTGAAGGCAAAAAAGTAAATTATTTGAGACACTGATTTCATTTCTGTTTGATAGACAATCAGAAATAAAATAGCAGGAGCATACGGTAATTCTATTTTTAGTGTTTTGAGGAACTGCTATACTGTAGTATAATTTAAGGTCTGATATTGTGATGTCTCCTGTTTTACTTTTCTTGCCCATAAGGATTGCCTTGGATATTCTGGGCCTGTTATATTTCCAAATGAATTTCATGACTGCCTTTTCTGTTTCTATGAAGAACATCATTGCAATTTTAATAGGAATTGTATTAAATATGTATAGTACTTTTGGTAGTATGGCTATTTTGACAATATTAATTCTGCCTATCCAAGAACATGGGAGGATCTCCATCTTCTAAGGTCTTCTTCAGACACTACACGAAATAAACTATTGTAAAAGCTGTGAGTTTAAGACAACCATAAATGACAAATCTATGAATAAGCTCTTAAAATAAAATAATAATTTGCAGTTAATTGCACTACGTACAAGAGTTGATTTATGAAATTGCTTAAGTATTACCACCAGGACCAATGTCATGAAGTTGTTATCCATGTCTTCTTCCATTAATTTCAAGTATTGGGGTCTTTAATCCATTTTGGATTGATTTTTGAATATGGTGTGATATAAGGATTCAGCCTCTTCAACAAATGGAGCTGGCAAAACTGGAAATCCATATGCAGCAAAATGAAACTAGACCCCTATCTCTCACCCTGCACTTTTAAACTCAACTCAAAATGGATCAAGGACCTAGGAATTAGACCAGAGACCCTGCACCAAGGAGAAGAAAAAGTAGGTCCAAATCTTCATCATGTCAGTTTAGGGCCAGACTTCCTTAACATGACTCCCAAAGCACAAGAAATAAAAGCAGGAATCAATAATTGGGATGGGGGGGATCCAACATGTTGGACTAGAAGGAGGCTGTGTTCCTTGTTGCTCCGTAACTCAGGATTCACACAGAGGGGAGATCAGGCCTTCCACACCATCTGGGCACAGAGTCTCCAGCAGAGAGCACCGGCCTGCCCCCTCGGAGCTCTGGCTCCGGGTACAGGTCTGCCAGTGAGTCCTCAGCACAGAGATCAGGACTTCCATGCCATCTGGTACAGCTTCTCCAGCAGGGAGCACTGGGCCTGCTGAGTCACCAGGTCTGTGGCTGGAATTCCCAGGGGAGGAGCATAGGCCTGCTGCCCCTTGAGTTCCCAGTGGGAAGCTCAGGCTGCCTGGGCCATCAAGCCCAGTGTCTCTAGCACTGAGCCCGGGTCTGTGTCCCCCTTCCCTGCCCCACCTCTGTCTAGTGCCCAGGCCCACACCCTGGCCCAGAGGCTAGTATCTGTGCTGCGACTAACCCCCTGTCAGTACCAAGTCGCCTCTGTCCAGAAGCACTGATTATTCCCAACCAGGAGGTAGTGAGACAGCACCCTTCTTGGATCACCGCTTGAACAAGCACCTCTCAGGCATCAGGCCACTGGAAAATAAGAGGTTTAAACTGTACAGCATAGCTTTATTGCAGGAAGTTTTTAAATTAGTTGTATTATCACGATTATTCCTAATATACCCACTATACTCCTAACTTTTTGTTTTACTAATATTCTTATCACTCTATCTTCCTCTGTATATCCATTTCCCTGGAGAACCTCCTTTTTTCTCATGCTAACAACCTATTTCTTTTAATTCCACTTCCACTATTCCTACAACATAGTATATCTATAGGCTTACTTCTTATCTCATTAATGTTATGTCCTATACCCCTCCTCATCCTCTGTGTCCAACATTAGATTGCAGTCCTTATTGCAAACTTATTGGTTATGCTGTTGATAATAATTTGAACTCATCTCTGTTTCTTAAGACAACACTGTTAATATCTCAATAGGCACTATTTAGATTAAGGATGCATATTGTTTATATGGTGTGCTGCTAATATTGATCTCTCACTTCAAGGGGAGGTATTGAAAATTGGCAGGAACCCAATAAGTCTTTAAGAGGAAACTGTAATACCTAGGATTCGCACTACTAGAGGGGAAGATACACTAGTAACATGAGAAAACATGGGAAGAAAATGTCCCAAACAAACTCAGATACTATACCAAAAGAACTCAATGACACCATGGCAGAAGCATTGTCAGAAAGGGAGTTCAGAATGTACATAATTAAAATGATCCAAGAAGTGAACAAAGAGTCAAGAGAGTAAATGCAGGCAATGCTAAAAGAGCAACTGCAGGAAGCAAAAGATCATTTCAATAAAGAGATAGAGATTCTGAAGAAAAACAAACAAACAGAAATGCTTGAAACGAAGGACACAATATTAAAAACTCAATAGAAAGCTTAACCAGCAGGCTTGATCAATTGGAAGACAGAAATTCAGACAATGAAGACAAAATTTTTAATCTTGAAAACAAACTCAACCAAACAGAGAAGATGGTAAGGAATCATGAAGAGAACCTCCAAGAATTATGGGACATCATGAAAAGACCAAATTTAAGAGTTATTGGGATTGAGGAAGGTACAGAGATACAAACCAAAGGAATGAATGATCTGTTCAATGAAATAATATCAGAAAATTTCCCAAATCTGATGAAGGAAATGGGAAATCAAATTCAAGAGGCTTATAGGACACCAAATGTACAAAATCACAACACATACACACCCAGGCACATTATAATGAAAATACCTAACATACAAAACAAAGATAAAATTTTAAAGGCTGCAAGAGAAAAACAAGAGATTACATATAGGGGGAAACCAATATGAATATCAGCAGACATCTCAGCCCAGACCCTAAAAGCAAGAAGGGCCTGAAACAACATATTTCAAGCACTGAAAGAAAATAGATACCAACCAAGAATCTTACACCCAGCAAAAGTTACCTTCAGATTTGAAGATGAAACAAAATCCTTCCATGATAAACACAAGCTAAAGAATTCACAAATAGGAAGCCTGCCCTACAGAAAATTATTGGCAAAGTATTTCAAGAGGAAGAAATGGAGAACAACAATGTAAGTCAACAAAGGGAAGAATTGCCCTAAAGGAACAGCCAATTAAAGGAGAAATCTAGTTGGGTTAAAAGACAAAAATAAGTCAAAATGACTGGGAATACAAGTCATATCTCCATAATAACCCTAAATGTTAATGGCCCAAACTCATCAATCAAAAGACATAGACTAGCAGATTGGATGAAAAAGAAAGATCCAACAATATGCTGCCTTCAAGAGACTCATCTCATAGAAAAACATGCCCACAGACTAAAGGTGAAAGGTTGGAAAAAAATATACCATGCACATGGACTCAGTAAAAAAGCAGGGGTTTCCATCTTCATTTCAGATAAAGCAGACTTCAAGCCAAAGTTAGTCAGAAGGGATAAAGAAGGACATTTCATACTGCTTAAGGGAAGCATAAATCAACAAGACATAACAATCATAAATATTTATGCCCCAAACAATGGCACATCCATGTATGTCAATAAGATGCTTCTTAATTTCAGGAACCGAATAGACCAAAACACAATAATGCTGGGTGATTTTAACACACCTCTCTCATCGTTGGACAGATCTTTCAAGCAAAAATTGAACAAAGAAACCACAAAACTCAATAACAGAATTGCTAAATTAGACTTAACAGACATATACAGAATATTCCATCCACCAATAAGCAAATACACTTTTTTCTCAGCAGCTCCTGGATCCTTCTCTAAAATAGACCATATGTTATGCCACAAGGCTACTCTTAGAAAATACAAAAAGATAGAGATACTACCTTGTATTCTATCAGATCATAAAGACATGCTATTAGAATCAATGATAAAATAAAAAACAGAAACTACTCCAATGCCAGGAGATTAAATAATATGCTATTGAATGATGCATGGATAATAGAAGACATCAGGGGGGAAATAAAAAAAATTCTTAGAGGTCAATGAGAACAATGATACAACATAACAAAATCTCTGGGATACTATGAAAGCATGCTAAGAGGAAAACTCATTGCATGGAGCGCATTCAATAAAAGAATGAAAAGTCAACAAATCAATGACCTCACATTACAGTTCAAAGCCCTAGAAAAAGAGGACCAGATCATCACCAAAAATAGTAGAAGACAGGAAATAATTAAAATCAGAGCAGAAATCAAAGAAATTGAAACAAAAGAAATAATTCAAAAAATTGACAAAACAAAAAGGGTTGGTTCTTTTAAAAAATAAACAAAATTGAAAAACCCTTAGCCAACTAACAAAAAGAAAGAGAAAGAAAACTCAAATTACTAAAATTCGTGATGAAAAAGGAAATATCACAACAGACTCTAATGAAATACAAAATATAATTTGAAGCTATTTTGAAAATTTATAGTCCAACAAAATAGAAAACCTGGAAGACATCAACAGGTTCCTAGAGGCATATGAGCCACCCAAACTGAATCTGGGCGACATACACAACTTAAATAGATCAATTTCAAGCAATGAAATAGAAGAAGTCATCAAAAGCCTACCAACAATGAAAAGTCCAGGAACCAATGGATTCACAGCTGAGTTCTACAAGACCTTCAAAGAAGAGCTCATTCCAATACTCCTCAAAGTATTTCATGAAATAGAGGAGGAGGAAACCCTTCCAAATTCATTCTATGAAGCTAATATCACCCTGATACCAAAACCAGAGAAGGACACATTGAGGAAAGAAAATTTCAGACCAATATCCCTCATGAACATAGATGCAAAAATTCTTAACAAAATTTTAGCAAATCGCATACAAAAGCATATTAAAAAGATAGTGCACCATGATCAAGTGGGTTTCATCCCGGGGATGCAAGAGTGGTTCAACATCCAGAAAACAATAAATGTAATTCACCACATCAACAGACTTGAAGTGAAGAACCATGTGATTATTTCAATAGATGCAGAAAAAGCATTTGATAAAATACAGCACCCCTTCATGCTCAAACCACTAGAAAAAGTTGGGATAGTAGGAACTTTCCTTAATATTATAAAGGCTATCTATGCTAAACCCACAGCTAAGATCATTCTAAATGGTCTGGAACTCATAAATGAATTCAGTAAAGTAGCAGGATATAAAAATTAATGCTCATAAATCTAATGCATTTTTATTCATAAGTGATGAATCCTCTGAGAGAGAAATTAGGAAAACTACCTCATTCACAATAGCCTCAAAAAAAATAAAATAAAATACGTGGGAATCAATCTAACAAAAGAGGTGAAAGACCTCTACAGTAAGAACTACAGAACACTGGAGAAAGAAATTAAAGAAAGTCTGAGAAGATGGAAAGATCTCCCATGTTCTTGGATAGGCAGAATTAATATTGTCAAAATGGCATTACTACCAAAAGCGCTACACAAATTCAATGCAATTCCAATTAAAATCCCAATGACAGACCTCATAGAAATAGAGCAAGCAATCATGAAATTCATTTGGAGGAATAAGAGAACCAGAATAGCTAAAGCAATTCTTAGCAAGAAGAGCGAAGCAGGGGTATCACAATACTGAACCTTCAACTATATTACAGAGCAAAACAGCATGGTATTGGCACCAAAATAGACAGGTAGATCAATGGTACAGAATAGAGGACACAGAGACAAACCCACATAAATACAGTTTTCTCATAATAGACATAGGTGCCAAAAACATACAATGAAGAAAAGATAGCCTCTTTGACAAATGGTGCTGGGAAAACTGGAAATCCATATGCAGCAAAATGAAACTAAACCCATATCTCTCACCATGTACAAAACTTAACTCAAAATGGATCAAGGACCTAGGAATTAGACCAGAGACCCTGAACTAATAGAAGAGAAAATAGGTCCAAATCTTCATCATGTTGGCCTAGGACCAGATTTCCTTAACATGACTCCCAAAGCGCAAGAAATAAAAGCAGGAATCAATGATTGGGATAGAGTCAAACTAAAAAGCTTTTTCTCAGCAAAGGAAACAATCAGCAATGTGAACAGAGAGCCTTCAGAGTTGGAGAAAATCTTTGCCACACACACTTCAGATAGAGCACCAATCTCCAGAATCTCCAAAGTACTCAAAAATCTTTACACTAAGAATACTAATAACCCAATCAATAAACGGGCCAAGGAAATGAACAGACACAGAAGAAAATCTACAAGCAATCAACCTATTTATGAAAAAAATTTTCAACATCCCTAGTTATAAGAAATGCAAGTCAAAACCACCTTAAGATTTCATCTAACCCCAATTAGAATGTCTTTTATTAAGAATACAGGCAACAACAGGTGTTGGCGAGGATGTGGGGAAAAGGGTACACTCATACATTGCTGGTGGGTTTGCAAGTTGGTGCAGCCACTCTGGAAAGCGGTGTGGAGATTCCTTAGAAAACTTGGAATGGATCCACCATTTGACTCAGCTATCCCACTCCTTGGCCTAATACCTAAAGGACTTAAAATCTTCATACTACAGTGATGCAGCCACATCAATGTTCATAGGTGCTCAATTCACAATAGCTGCATTGAGGATCCAACCTAGATGCCCTTCAATAGATGAATGGATAAAGAAACTGTGGTATATACACACAATGGAATTTTACTCAGCCATAAAGAAGAATAAAATTATGGCATTTGCAGGTAAATGGATGATGTTGGAGACTGTTATGCTATGTGAGATCAGCCAATCCCCAAAAACCAAAGGCTGAATGAATGATTTCTCTGATAAGTGGATGATGATATATAACAGGTGGTGGGAGGGATGCAAGAAGGGAGGAAGGATGAATTGCATAGAGGACAATGAGGGGTGGGGAGCTGTAGGGGTAAGGAAAGATAGTAGAATGAGAAAAACATCATTACCCTATGTACATATATGATTACGCAAATGTCATAAACTCTACTTCGTGTACAAACAGAGAAACGATAGTTGTAGGATAGTTGTGTACGATGAATCAAAATTAAAAAAAAAAGCATGCTTTCCAAAATTTCCATTTTAACATCTTCATTGACCATTGACCCGCTGGTTTTTCATAGGCATGAAGTTTAATTCCCACGTGCTTATGAACTTCCAATTTCTTCCTATTATTAATTCAGTTTTATACTGTTGTGGAGAGAAAAGATAGTAGGGGACGTGGAGGCAGCAGGGATAGTAGAATGAATTAGACATTATTACCCTAGATTCAGATATGATTACCCAACTGGTGTAAGAAGCAGAAGAATGAGAAGTTATACTCCATTTAAGTATAATATGTCAAAATGCATTCTACTGTCATGTATAACTATTTAGAACCAAAAAAAAAAAAAAACTTCTATACACAAAAGTTTTAAAATAATCATACTACAGTGATGCAGTCACATCAATGTTTATAGCAGCCCAATTCACAATGGCAAAGCTATGGAACCAACGAGGTGCCCTTCAACAGATGAGTGAATGAAGAGAATGTGGTGTATATACACAACTCAGTCATAAAGAAGAATGAAATCAAAGCATTTGCAGGTAAATGTATAGAACTGGAGACAATCATGCTAAGTGAAATAAGCCAATCCCAAAAAAACAAAGGTGGGATGTTCCTTCTGATATGTGGATGCTAACACACAATAAGAGAAGGTGGGGAGGGAAAAATGGAAGTTCACTGGATTAGACAAAGGGGAACTAAGGAAAGGGAGGGGTGGTAAGAATAGGAAAAACAGAACGGAATGGACATAACTTCCCTATGTTCATGTATGAATATACAACCAGTGTGACTCCACATCCCACAAGAATGGGATACTAAGTTATACTCCCTATATGCATAATATGTCAAAATACACTCTACCATTATGTTTATCTAAACAGATTAAAAAATAAAAACTTCGTTAAAAATTAAACAAAAACCAGAAGACACTTGGTATGATTTTAACCCTCTTAAATTTGTTAATATTTGTTT